>CM062809.1:1245432641-1245732640 GCA_031772625.1 Pinus tabuliformis | reverse complement strand
ACGTACCCTCTGGGTATATCGGAAGCCCCTTTGGCTCACCTGAAACCTCGCCATAGATAAATCGTCGGCCATATTGCTGCTACAGTACACCGAGAACAACACTCAGGGAGATTACTCGTGCGTACGATAGGGTAGTCGGGTAGTACGGCTAAGGGTATGGTTGATCCTCCTTAGTTAGTGCCCTGAAATATTGGGCCAAGTACTACTGTTGGACCCTTATGTATATTGCGATTTGTAGCACCTGACACTCCTTGAGACCATAGTTCCCTTGTCTCTCTAAAGATCTCCCATCATCTTCTTTGCCAGATTAAATCTAGCAGGTTGGGTTCTACGCCGCCGCAATAATAAGATCAACCAGAATAACAATCAGATCTAGCAGTGAGAGTTCGGTCACTGCCGCATTCCTACTCACACTTTGCAGTTGAGGGTTTCACAGACAGATCTGACCATTTGTGCAGGGAGGCTTGTGGCTCCTATATCTTGGGGTGATTCTTGCAGGACATTGGGCAGGATTAACTTTTTTTGGGAATTGGCTACTGCAGTATTGATAAGTGGGGAGTAAAACTCCTTTCAGAGTAAAATAAATAAATAATAAAAAATAAAAAAATTGAGGCCCTCCCGGGACGCTTATAAGAGACTTAGCCCATAAGAATCAGGACAACGGGCTGAGCGAGGTGGTAACATTCACTTGTCAGCTTCAATTTTTGGGCAGTCCCAAATTTTTCACAGTGACGACAAGTGAACTAAATCTGTGTATGGTAGAAACCAGAGCTCAAGCTATGGCCAACAAGAAGATGGAATCCCTTGAAAACAGGTTGGAGCAACTATCAAGGCAGATCCAGACATTGAACGACACATTCACAAAGGGCAAGTTAGCAGTACAGTCAGAGGCATATGATTTTAGTGAAGACCATGAAGGAGAATCTAGTCACTTCACTTCCATGGAAACCACCAACATTCCCACCCTCGACCATCCAAGTTGGACATGTACAAATTTGATGACTCTAATTTGGCAATATGGCTATCACAATGGACCAATATTTCATGCTGAATCACATCAGAGATGATGAGACTAAGCTACATGTGGGATGCCTTTACTTGGACCAAGAAGGATGGCAATGGTGACAGTGGCATCAAAAATTCTATGCAAGGCCAATTACTTGGCAGGCGTTCTCAAAATCCCTTTGTGAACGCTTTCAACATGAATCCAATTTTTTGGTTTGTCTTACTATGCTCAGACAGACAGGCATAATACACGACTATATTATAGCCTTTGAGAAATTAGCCTTCTGCACAGGAGGTCTGCAGATGAATTCTACTTGGAATGTTTTATCAGTGGTCTCAAAGACGCCATCCAAGCTTATGTCCGGATGCACCACCCACCCACAAGGCTGGAAGCTTGCACAACGGCTCACGAAGTGGAACACGCATTAGCAGCCCAGTTGCCTCGTCTAAATTTCATAGCCAAGGGACACCCCACCCAGTCTCTGGGCACTACCCGAACACTTAAGGTTCAAAAGGTGTCACCAGCAGAAATGGCGGAAAGAAGAAAGCAAGGATTGTGTTACTAATGTGATGACAAATACTCCCTAGGGCATAAATGCAAGGAACCCAAATTCATTCAAATTGATGCTACTGATCACAGTTCATCTGAGGAACCCCCATCCTTTGAGGGACCAGAGGAGGAAGATGAGGACAACCAGCAGGACAATGAGCTCCCAGCTACACCAGAAGAACCAGTTATCTCGCTCCATGCTTTGGCAGGCATTTCTTCTCCCCAAACTCTCAAAATCAAAGGTTTTATTAAACATCACCCTGTAGTAGTCTTGATTGATAGTGGCAGCACACATAACTTTATCCATTAGGGAGTCACAGAACGTGTGCATTGTTTTGTCAGAGAAGTCTCTAATTTCTAGGTACAGATTGCTGATGGGGGGACAATGAAATGTGACGGCTGTTGTGAAAATATCAAACTTCAGATGGGAGATTACCACCTAAAGACCCACATGTTTGCCATCAACATGGGTGGGTGTGACATTGTCTTGGGTGTTGAATGGCTTCGCACACTCGGCCCAATCACAATGGATTTCTAGGAGTTATATATGAGCTTTAAGCAGAATGACCACACGCATACCCTTCGTGGACTCCAAGCAAGTACTCCTTCTATCTTCAACTTGCATCGGATGGAAAAGTTGTTAAAAAAGGGCCACCATGGAGTTATTGCCCAATTTAATGCCATTTAGGCCTTCAAGCCCCCTACTCTTCATATTCATCCTGAGATGCAACAGGTCTTAAACAACCATCTGCAGGTCTTTGACAAACCTCATGAGCTTCCACCATCGAAAGGGGAACATGATCATAGCATTACTTTGGTCCCAGAGGCACAACCACTCAATTTGTGCCCATATAGATACCCTTTCACCCAAAATAATGAAATTGACAAAATCATCAAGGAACTCATGGAAGCCGGTGTCATTCGTCCTAGCATTGGTCCTTATTCATCTCCTGTGGTCATGGTGCTAAAGAAAGATGGGGAATGGCGTATGTGTCCATACTTCAGGGCCCTCAACAAGCTGACGGTCAAAGATAAATTCCACATCTCGGTTGTTGATGATTTGCTGGATGAACTGAATGGGGCTTAATTCTGTACTAAGCTAGACCTTCGCTCGGGCTATCACCAAATTCGCATGACAGAAGTAGACATTTCGAAGATTGCTTTTTGAACTCATGAAGGCCATTATGAATTCTTGGTCATGCAATTTGGTCTCTGTAATGCCCCATCCACTTTTCAGAGCCTCATGAATCACCTGCTGAAACCATATCTCAGAAAATTTGTCCTTTTTTTCTTTGATGACATTCTCATCTACAACCTCACTTGGGAAAAACATCTTCAGCATGTAGACCTGCTCTTGCAACTCATCGGGAAACATAAATTATTTGTCAAATTGTCCAAGTGCTCTTTTGGCATGAAAGAAGTCCAGAATTTGGGTCACATTGTGGGGCGTGAAGTTGTCAGGGTGGATCCCAAAAAGATCCAGGCAATGCAGGATTGGCCCCAACCAAAGACCGCGAAGAGTTTGAGGGGATTCTTGGGTCTCATCGATTATTATCACAAATTTGTCTACAATTATGGTCTCATTGCTAGACCCCTCACTCACCTTCTCAAGAAAAATTCATTCCTCTAGAATGATGAAGCACAACAGGCGTTTATAGCTCTCAAACATGCCATGTGTTCCACTCCCGTATTGGCACTACCTGACTTCACCAAATCTTTTGTGATTGAATTTGATGCTTCAGGTATGGGTATTGGGGCTGTCTTAATGCAGGAAGGTTGAACCTTGGCCTTCACTAGCCAACAACTAAGTGGGAAACATATGGGACAATCTACCTATGAGAAGGAGATGATGGCCATCTTACATGCAGTGGATACCTGGTGACCATACTTATTGGGGCGGCGTTTCTAAATCTGCACAGAACATCAAAGCCTTAAATATTTCATGGAGCAATGCCTATCCTCGCCACAACAAAATAAATGCCTAGCCAAAATGTTGGGATACGATTATGAGATAATTTACAAGACAGGGCGTGAAAATGTCGTAGCAGATGCTTTATCACGCCAATTTGAGGAGGAAAACACCCTGCTAGCAATATCTCTTCCCATTCCAGAGTGGATTGAAGAAGCTCGCAAGGAATGGTTTTCACATCCTTCACTCTCCCAACTCATTCATAACTTGCAAGCAAATCCAAATTCCACAGCAGGCTACTCTTGGAAGGATGAGATTCTTTTCTACAAGGAACAAGTAGTGATATCGCCGACATCCACCCTCAAAAGGTGCATTTTGGTAGACTTGCACTCATCTCCCACTGCAAGCCATTCAAGCTTTTGTAAGACTTATGCTCGCACTCATCGTTCCTTCTTTTGGACAAGTGTCGAGCGATAAAAAGGGTCTTTTTCACCTCTAATTATCTTCACATTAATTGTTAACCTAAGGACGACTTTTTATTTCAAGAGTGTACTCAATCTGAGGCGACTATTTAATCAAGAGTAATGTTTTGCAGTATAGTGCTTAAAATCCAAAAGTAAATGAACGCTGGAAATAAAATCTACTTATAATTAAAAGAAACTTATCACTCTGAAACTTAAATCATTCACTCAGAAAACTACAACAATTTATCAGTCGAGGGTACATTAACAGTAAATCTTCCCTCTGTAAACTGATGCAATTAAGAAGGCACTCAAACGAAGGACCATCAAACTGGGAACTAGACAGCATATGTCAATGTTCACTACAGTCTCAGACCTTCTGCACACCAAAGCAATGATGATTTTCGAATGACAAGAAATGGAACATCATCTACTTCTATAAATAGGATTGAACAGCAAAACTCTATCCTTGTTTAACTGATATAAATTAAATCAAGCATAAATAAGATCCACAATCTGAGAACTTAGGCAGCGATAGCCAATGTCCTTTACATTTGTTGATCTCACACACAACACTAAATAATCAATTGGAAAGTGCAAAGAATTAAATCAATCGTATTACTACAATTTAATGAAAATGAGACAATTGTGCTAACTAGAAGAATGCTAAAAGGTAAGCTTAAATAATTGCAGAAAGTAAATGAACAACAGTGCTAAGTATTAGAAATGAGCAGCCAAACTTATATAACTGTAATGAACAGAAAACTGTTAAATTACTGGAGTGATCAGCGCAGCTTTGAAGATGAAATGAGCAACACAACAACATGCTGGCGAAAAGCATTGATCTCTGTTAAGAAGGAAATGAACAACAACGCAATTTAAGTATAGTATATAAAACAGATCAATTCATTCCGTCTAGAAATACCAAGCAGTAAAGTAACATGATTACGATAAATACAAATAAAATCAAACCATCACACGGTAAAGATCATGAAATAATGGTACAGGAACGGTAAGTTAATCCACCGGGGTTGGGCCCTTAACCACTAGTGATCACTGCCGACAGTGCTTCAGAAGATGCAAAGGAATAATAACTCTACTTATATATTAATCATCAAATCGAACAAAATTACAGTGAGTTGTGTCTCCTCAGCAGCGAGAGTCTGCAAATAAAATTACTGTTCAGAATAATACTCGTTCCATCTCCCTCTCCCCCTATCCTATCCTATTCCATCATGAGTAATCCATCATCACTCTTGAATCTCTAATTCTGAGTCCTCAATTCCATCATTTTTCCATCCCCATCTCTGATCTCTGTTTTCATTTAAATAGAGAGAGATCAGAGAGAAGTTACAACAAAGATAACTACAACATGATTTCTATTACAAAATTGGATTGTTTCAAACCAATTTATCAACAAGAAAATATATTGCCATCTATCTTTCAACAAGAGCAAGGCGAATTTGGCTTTGCAGCTGAGATTTGGGGAAACGACCATACAAGAAATATGAGAAAATCGTGCTCAAATAACCCTGTGTTTCTCTCAATACAATTCGAATTTGGGCAAACCATTCTTTGATTAAGTTAATTTGGTCCGTTCTGGACAAAACCCATGTTTCAGATTTTCCAGATTATTCTTCATTTGCTCAGAATCTCAACTGCAAAACTATCACTTCTTATTCCAGCGAATTTCTGAGTTGGCACTTTTAACGATCAAATCTTCAATTTGGAAATTATCTTGGAGGCTAAAAATGGTGAATAACATTACAACCAATTTATTAAAACTATCATTGATAAAATCATGCATAATCATCAATTTATTAGAAATAAAGGAGAATAAATAATATTCATTCATAAGAGCATAAATCATTAGCAATTGGATTTATATAATAAATTATAATAAATGACATGATAAAGAAGAGTAAAAATGGATAAAATGAGTGTTTAAAAAGTGGTCGTATTCACGGCCCAACAATAGGCATGAAAAAGGACATTCTTACTTTTGTAGCTGAATGTGATGTGTGTCATCGCCACAAAGGAGAAATTGTCAAGTCCCTAGGCACTTTACAACCATTTCCCATACCGGCCTCAATCTGTACAGATGTTTCTATGAATTTCATTACTGGTCTTCCGAAGTTAGGCAACAAGTCAGTCATCATGGTGGTTGTGGACAAAATTTCTAAGTATGCTCATTTTTGCGCCCTACCCCACCCTTTTACAGCCACTTTGGTGGCTCAATCTTTCATGGACCAGATCTTCAAATTGCATGGCATTCCCACTTCCATTATGTCTGATCATGACCCGATCTTCACCAGTAACTTTGGCAGGAAATTTTCAAGCTACAAGGCACCCAACTCCAACTCAGTACTTCCTATCATCCCCAAACTGAAGCAGTCAACAAATGTCTGGAGACGTACCTCAAGTGTTTAACTTTAGAAAAGCAACATCTATGGGTATAGTGGTTACCTCTAGCCGAATGGTGGTATAATATTAACTATCATGCCACCACCAAGATGACTCCATATGAAGCAGTTTATGGTCAAATCCCCCCTTTACCTACTTCTTATATCCCTAGATGCTCTAAGGTACAAGCAGTGGATCAACTCCTACAGAATTGTTCAACCATGCTCGCCCACCTCAAAGATAATCTCCATCAAGATCAGAATCGCATGAAGCAACAGGCGGACCAACATTGTTCAAAGTGCACATTTCAAGAAGGGGATCAGGTATTCTCGAGGCTGCAACCATACAAGCAAACATCACTCAAAGAATAGGGTCTTCAGAAATTATCTCCAAAATTCTACGAACCATATCAAATACTACAACACATTGGAGAAGTAGCCTACAAGCTAGCTAGCCTACAAGCTAGCCTTGCCACCCACTGCAAAAATCCATCCAGTATTCCATGTCTCATGCCTCAAGAAAGTGGTAGGGAACAATTGTAGAATTCAAACCAGTCTACCGGAATTGGATGAAGAAGGTTTAATCTAGCTCCAACCTGAATAGGTTCTTGACACGCGAGAATAGTACCTACGCGGCTGCACGATCAAGGAATTCCTCATCAAGTGGAAAGACACCTCTCTAGAAGATGCAACCTGGGAACCAACCACTATTCTTCAGCAGTTTCTGCAACTTCAGCCTTGAGGACAAGGTTTTTTTTATGGGGGACCCTAACCCCCTTATTTATGTAATAGGGTCGAGCCATAATTATAGTTATCTAAAGAGTCAATAAAGCCCATATTAATAATTGTAAGTGGTTGACCCGCATTTAAAGAAAGGGACCACAGTTAGTTGCAAATGGGCCATGGTACTGACCCATGGTATTACATTTATGAATCCTATATAAAGGATAGAGACTCCCCATTGAGGAGCGTTGTGTCTTATTCTGTAATCGAGCCCTGCTCTATTGGAGGTTGCCCCCTCGAAGAGGCAAGTAAACATTGCTTTCATCTCTAAATAATAAAATACATGTTGTTAATTCTCATTTTGTTCTGTGTTCTGAGTTGTATTTCTTCGCATATTTGGTATTCTGGCATCTTCTCATAGGTCAAGAGCATAACAGAGAGAGAGAGAGAGAGAGAGAGAGAGAGAGAGAGAGAGAGATAGAAGGTTTGAAGGTTTGAAGGCTTGATGACCATAACTAACAATGCATAGTGAACGAGATGAAAGCTCAAGGTATTGCATAATTCTCTTCAATGGTGATCTAGAGGAGGCTCCAATGTCCACTAGAACTGTAGCTAAAGAGTAGGCTTAGGGGACTGCGAAATTGTTGGTTAATAATTGTCATTGATGAAATATATACCTGATGAGCTCTCCTAATGAATTCTACACTAGTACATGATGACACTATGAATCCTATGATGAAGACATGCGGTCCTAAAAGAAGCCATGATGTCCTAATCATCCTCTGCACTAAACAATTCAAGGGAAGTATCAAAGAAAATAAATTTTGGCATCTTGGAGGCAACCTATCAAAATGAACTCTATACCTCCTTAAAGAGGACTTCTCCCTCTTTATAACAAGCCCTTACTTGTCTCCAAACTCCTAGTAATTAGCGAGAAATTGATTTTTTAAGTTGAAAATATATATATAATTATCTAGCGGACCTACAATTTGGCCTATTCATGTCGACCTATTCAAGAGACATGTCTCTTCATCTCCCTAGAGAAAACAATATATATATCTATACACACACACACACAATTTGGTGTTCATTTCTTATTCAATCAATTCAATGATCAAGCACAAAAAAAAAGATAAGTCCACAACTCGTGAACTTTAAGGGAGAACATATAACCTGAAGAAAAGGAGATCAAAATTTTTGAATAGAGAATATTTTTTAAGCCCAAACTTCAGGACAAGAATCACTTTGAAAAACTCAGACTAGTGACTTTGGTGCTTGGATCTGCTGAACTCATATACCTATGATATTTGTATAACAACCACCGGTTTTGACTTGTGTAAGAGCTCGAATCTAATTATAGAAGACTTGGACCTTTTCTAGACCTCATAACTACTAAACAGTGCTTATGCATATAAGCAGTGACTTGTTAAAGTCTTGTTAAGGCTCGGACTTTGCATAAATGCTTCTGAGCTGTGGAGCAAATAACACCTCAGAACTGTTACACAAAATATTGTCACCATGAATTTCTGCAGTCAGTGTGAGTCTATCACCATTCATACTGTCCTCCTTTGCAAGTCTCAAACCTCAGCTCTTCATGTCAAGCTTTAAAAATGAGAGAAAGTCTTTAAAAATCTATAAAACTCTGGTTCTGCACTTTCTCTTACCATTACCTGCGGTCTCGCACCCCTTGGTCATGTTACCTACGGACCTGCCCGCTCTGTCTCTAAAGGAGTGGGTGCAGACCCCTGTGAAAGTCAAAAAGGCGCAAGTTTATTCTTAAAAACTCACTTTGGGTTAATTCTGGATGCTTCTAGAAGGAATCTTGACGTGGTTGGTTCGCTCCTAGGTGGTTCATGCATCCCATAACTAAAGGAGCTAACCCCTTGATGAGAGGAGCTTATCCCTCTGAAGGAGGACTCTATCCCTTTGAAGGTGGACCTGGTAACTTCCCTCCTTTGCACTATAAATTGAGGCATTGGGCTGGTTGCTAGGGAGGTTAAAAGATGAACATTTTTTAGGGTAAATGCTGTTGGAATTGAGACTTCCTAGTTAAGCTTGAGAGGAGAGATTACATACCTTTTGGCTTCATTAGGAAGAGAGTGAAACTTGTCAAAGTAGAGGAAATTCTTGCTGGACCCTGGGAGGAGCTTGTACAACATCAAGGCACCAAGGTTGTAAAGTTCTTCTTTGTTTAAAGTTAATACAATCAGATTCATTTTTCTCAATAAATTGTCTTCTATGATTTATTTCATGAATTCCTTGATCATCATGATAAATATGGTTTATTATATTGGCTATGCAGGTGGTATTTGATATGTGTGCCTGTTTGTGTTTGCAGGTTATTTAAAAGGGAGCTCATTTGGACAAACGAAGCGTGGGTTCCACAAACTAGCACTAGACTTGAGGTAGGCCCAAAACATCTCTTTCTTTTATTTATAAATCGCATATCTAGAGAAATATAGAATTTGTTTGGTTTTCTTGTCGCTAGATATCATTAGATACTAGGGAGATCGGTCTTGTTGGCAAGAACGATTTATTCGCCCGACAAAATGGCGACTCCACTGGGGACTTAAATTTTTGGTTTTTGCCTTTGCTTTTACTTTGACTTGAGAAACTATTTCTCTGTTTTCTGGTTTTTGCTTGCTGTGTGGGATTGGGTAGGTTTTTAGATTTTGAGTTGTTTTTTGTTTTTTCACGTTTTTTAGAGAGGACTGCACCTGCTGTTTGTAACACAGTGTAGACATACCCGCACTGTTTGTTTACTACACAGTGCGGTACTGCACCTGGTTCTACCAGGGGACTGCGAACCCTGTCAAATTTTTGAAAAAACTAAAATTCTTTCATCTAGTTAAGCTTAGGATTTGTTTATATGTTTTAGTCTCTGCCCAGATCTGCACGTGTCTTGTCAGAAACTTTTCGTAGGTTAATTCCATTGGCATTTAGGTTTTAGGTAACTTTCTAGAAGTTTTGTGTGCCTGGCTTGATTTTCGTTTGGTCTTTGTAGTAACTCAGAGCTTAGAAGCCTTAGAAACCTCAGATCACCCTAGTTTTTGCTGGTCTTCTTTATGAGACTGACCGATTTGTAAAATCTGCCTTTGGTGAGGAATACATCTCATTTTTCTCTTTGCGAAACTTCGAAAGAACTTGTATTGAAAGTTTTGGATTTCATTTTTAAAAAGAAAACAAAAGCTGGTTGTTTTTTGATTAATTTGTGATTCTGGACAAATTAGTCCTTAGTTTTTCATAACTAAGTAAAACATCCTTGAAAAGAAATTTTGTAAGCTTTTACTTCAATTAGTTTTTTAGAATTTATAGATCTCAAGACTAGATTTTTTAATAGTTTTGAGTGTTTTATAAAAATTAAAAAAAAAAAATCTCTTTTGAAAAGTTTGTCTTCTGTAGTTTTTGATTGTTGAAGAAAAAAGGTTTTTTCGTGAGCATAATTAGTGGTCTCGTTTTTGAGTTAATTGAAAAAGACAAAAAAGTTCTTTTTATTTGTTTGTTAAGGAAAGATTTGTTTTTTTTCAAGCAATTGCATTCTCAACTCTTTCTTTAGCTAGAAATTCATTGAAGAAAAAGGATTGTTTATCATCTTAGGTGCATTTTTAGTGTTTTGGAGTCGAGTCTTCACACCATAAAGTTTCTTCTCCGCACCTTTTGACTTAAGAAAAAACCAATAAAAATAACACTTAAAGTAAAATTTATCTAGCAATCTTTTTATTTCTAGGGCTCTTTATCACCAACATAGCTTAGGCTAGTATCTTGGAGTAGGGAGTAATTAACTCTCCAAGATAGTAAAAAAACAAGTAGCTGTATCTTGCGGTAGGAGATAAATTCCAATTGTTACATCTATCCTCTGGGAAGCTCCTCTTAAAGGAGTCAAGCAAGAGGTCATATCCGAACCAGTGAGGTAATCAATCCTTCCTCATTGGGAATGATAGTAGATATACACGTATTAAAAACGGTAAACCTCGGATTAACCATTGTCGAGGAGCCAGGGGTCACTTGTTGGTAAACCTTGGATTATGTCAAGGAGCCTTCAAGGGGATTGAGCTTGCTACTCTGCCCTTGCATGTGTATCGGATCACAGTCTGTTCCCCCAGGTATATTTGTTTCCGTTGGTAACCATAGTGACCATTATCTATAGGATTCTTTCCTAAGGTGACGGTGGAGGGAAGATCCCACTGTACCTGGAGTAGACGTCGACTAGACTCACTTGGATTTTCTGGGGGGTTCTCTTCACTCGAGACGGTTTAGTGGAGAAACTTGTGCCAGTCTATTCATTAAGCAGGTTGTCAAGGTAACTGTTCCAACTGCCATTTCTGTATTGAATTCTGCGACGTTGGATTTCATCACCAACTAGTGTTTTCGGTACGGAAAGTTACTGTTTGTGTGTGGTTTGACCTCCTAGATTCTTTAGGTGTGTGATTCAAAATTGTTTGGTTCTCTAGAGACTTTAGGTGGTTTTCATTGATATTTTTCTTTGTTTGCGTGTGAAGTAATTAAAGTATTTAATCGTGGCTGAATTACCGAGGTAGTCCCGTAGACTTTGGGGCCAACCTCCTGAGTTTTCACCAAGCCAGCTTGAAGGGCTACAAGCCCTTGTAACTCCTAGTGACAGTAGAGTTGGGTCACCTGAAGAAGGAGAGTCTTCTTTAGTTGTACATCCTGATTATCAAGTTCAAGCACCAGAGTATATTATTGAACCTGTTTCATTTTCCGAAGTTAATGGTAGTTTTTATTCTACTAGTGAATTAGCCGAGAAACCTGAAATTTCTGAACCTGAAACTGAACCTGCTACTACTCCATCATCAGGATTTGCCTCTCCAACTTACAGTGGTCCTGGTTCACACAGGGTAGAAAGAGTCATTACCCAAAATCTTCCTTCTGGACTTATTGCTATCGAAGAACTTGTTACTCCAGAAGAAGGTATATCCATCCCTGAAAATCAACCAGCTATAGAACTTAGGGAGCATGAATCGATCTTTTGCAGTCCACCTAGGAGGGACGCTTGGTATCTTTCATTGACCAATTTTCTAGAAAATCTAGGACTAAGTTTTTCACCACCTCGCATTCCTTTTCATCCAACACCTAGAGGTTATTATCCTCCTTTGAATATGTCGAGATAGTCATCCATGTTTTCTCAATCTCCAGAAACTTTTTTATATGGTGGTCCTTCTGTTCCCTCTGGGTATTAGTCACTTACTGGTACATTTTCGGGAGCATCTCCTCAACCTGTTGAACAAGGGTTATTAACTGGTAATAACGGAACTAAGCCGTTGAGTGTAGAAGATATTCTTATGATGTCAGGTACCATTCCAAATCTGCAACCTCAAGGTAGTCAGTTACCGCTTGGGGGGCAACCTCAAGGTCCTCAATTATCACCTAGGGGGCAACCTCAAGGTACCCAATTACCGCCTGGGGGGAAACCTCAAGGACAGTACATACCTTCGGGACAGTACATTCCTCAAGGTCAACCCCAGACTCAGTATGTACCTCAAGGTCAACCCTAGTATCAATATGTACCTCAAGGTCAACCCCAGTATCAGTACGTGCCTCAAGGTTATCAACCTCAAGGTCAGTACCCAATCCAAGGTTTCCAACCACCTTCAGGTCAATCATTTGTCCAAGCAACTGGAAATGTACCTTTGAATTATCAACCCTACCCTCAACCCGGTTATGGTCCTCAATATGCTCAACCTTCTATGGGTCCATACCCCGGAATGAACTTAGTGTGGGATCCATCTCAATCTCAACAGATCTTGCAACTAAATGTGCATTTGTCATCTCAATCTGGACAACCTTGGTTTCTGGTTCAACCCAGCAACCTGTCTAGCCTACTATTTAAACTTCTGCACCTTCTGTAGTTTCTCAGCCTGGGCCTAGTTTGCCTAGAACTCTGCCTTAAACGACTGCTGCAACTGCCGCAACATCTGTTCCATCTACCCCACCTACTTCCGGAGTATCGACAGCTCCGGTTTCTACTGTTCCTGCATCAATTCCTCAAGAATCTTTACCTCAGTCTGGACCCACAATTCAGACTTCGGTTCAAATGCCTGTAGGACAACTTGGTCCAAGTACGGTTGTCACAAGTCAATTCGGTCCTGCTGTGCAGAACCCAATCTATCAGTATCAACCGTACCCTGGATACACTTATCAACAACCTCAACAACCCCAGTACGGTCCAGTTAATCCTGGTTTTCCGGGAGGATATAATATCCCAAATGCAATTCCAATTCCTAGTTATCCTGGATATCCTCCTGGGGCTGGTCTCATGACCCAGGGTTTTCGAGACCCTAATCGTCAGTTACCATTCATTACAACTTTGGACTTGCCTGACTTGTCGTGCCTTACAAACAATCCGATTAATTATCTTCTGTTTTGGCCACCAATGCCGAATAAGTTGCCCAGTGACATCCCAAAGTTTGAAGGTAAATCAGGAGAGGATCCGTCGAACCATGTGATGAATTATCACCTCTGGTGTGCATCTAAATCCATTTTAGATGATTCAATTCATTTACGTCTTTTTCAACGCACTCTAATTGGTCTTGCGGCCAAGTGGTACATTGAGTTACCGTGAGCCACTTTTTATAACTTTAGTCAGTTAGCTACTTCGTTTTTAACTCATTTTCAGTTGCCTATCAGATATGACAATGGCACGGAATTATTAACTTCATTAAAACAGTCAACGTCCACTTATATTTCAAATCACATTCATGAATGGAGATGTCGACGGCGTTTAGTGAAAGTTTTTATTCTGGATCAAATCTTAGCAGAATGGTTTGTCAAATCATTATTACCTAAAATCACTGAGGATGTAGCTAAGGCAGGAGTCGTTACTGAAGAGCAAGTAATTGCTCAAGCTCAGTACCTTGACCTCGTTTATACACAATCAGGTACCTTACACGAGAAAATCCCCGACCTTCCTAAACAAAATCAAATAACTGCAGCTCCTTCAGGGTCTCATGTCGCTGATGGTATGATTGGTACAGTTAATACCAAAAGTAAGAAGAAATCTTCCAAGAATTCTTCTCCTATCATAACTTTACCAGATTCCCCAACAAGAGACTCTTCCACGGAAATTTCTGCCGATATTCATGTTGTAGAGTCATCTACGGCCAAATCAAAATCCGGCGGTAAGAAGAAGGGGAAGAAGAAAAATAAATTAGATAAAAATTCGAAAGAGAAACTAGATAACACGGAATCTACTGATGAGAAACGCAAACCTCGTTATCCTTGTCTCATTTGTGACGAAGAGCATTTTACAAGAGACTGCCCTCATCGCGCTGAGGTTGCGAAAATTGTCAAAGGTTCTCAAACGCCTGCTATTTTAAAGGATCATTTTCCTAGTCAAGACAGTAAGATGATAGGTTCTTCCTCAAATGCCTCAGAAGAACCCATAATGATGATGTCCCATGTTAGGATTGTGACACGATCGCAAGATTATGGAAGTAAAAGTCCTGTTGGTGGTAAGGAAGCAGAATATTCTAATTTGAACCCATCAACTTCAACTCCCGGTTCCGATCCACTACAGATCGAGGAACCTAACCCAGACTTAGTAATCAAACCGCCCGCCAAGGGTATACTTCGAAAGTCAGCTTTCAATCCACATGCGAGAGCTGCTCAAAACTATAACATTGTTGAAGATTTAGCTATTTCACCTTCAGCAATGTCGGCTTTGGAAGTGCTGCAATCATGTCCAGCACAGCGTAAATTGCTATTGTTGGCTATAGTAGCTGTTGATATTCAGGACTCAAACCTTATAATTTTCGATTTATAAAATAGTACACCTCGCTTACCTCATCAAATGGCTTTCCAGATTCCAGTGTTAGTCAAAAACAGACCTTGCTATAGGATTGTGATTGATGAGGGAGCTTCAACGTGTATTATGTCGATCTAGTGTTGGAGATCACTTGGTTCTCCTACACTTAACCAATCCCCGATGATTCTAAAGGCTTTTGATGGCCGTGGGTTCCATCCTTTTGGCATTCTACAGGATTTACCTATAGGGGTTAAAGGCAAAACTGTTAATCTAGATGTGGAAGTGGTTGATGCCCCTCTAGATTACAACCTTCTCTTGGGTCGTAGTTGGTCTTACGCTATGACTGCTGTTGTTTCATCGGTCTTTCGGCTGATAAAGTTTCCTCATAATGGAAAGATCGTAACTATAGACCAGCTAACTTACTTTTCATCCGACCCAGCCTCTTCTGAAAGTATCCAGCATGTCAGCAAAACAACTATCCCTTATAAGGATGTTGGAGTAGGACTAGTTAAAGATTCTGGTTTACTAGGAACTTTTTCCTTTCCTCCTCCCAACGTATCACCTTCTACTACAATCATTCATATGATTTCATCAGACACTATTGTTTATGATGATCCTTGGATCGTACCTTCTGAATTTGAGATGGATTCATTTGGTGATGCTATGCCTTTGAGTCCCTATGAAGTTGCGTATCAGGCCGTACAGTCGTTTTCCGACTGTTCTTCAACCGAAATTGACTTAATGAATGTAGTCCATGAAGAATCACTTTCAACATCAAACTCAGATTCAACGACATTTTCCGAACTTGCTCATACAGATGAGAAGATTCGTGAAATCTTGTCTGTTGATGATTTACCATGAGAAGATCTTCATCATATATCGTCATTTTTACCTGAGATTGATCGTTTTGAAAATGATTTTTCATCTATTTTTACAACTGATTATGTCAAGGAACCTCAGAATCCATTGAAAAATCCTGATTCTGAGTTAAATTTTGGAAATATTTCTCAAACTATTCCTATTGACATTTCGGTTAAGCCTGGAATTGTTGAAAACATTCATATAGGTGCCTCTTGTACGGAATATGAAATTCAAACATATAAGGCCCTATTTCAAGAATTTCGCGACGTGTTTGTCTGGTCATATGAGGAAATGCCAGGAATTGACCCAGCAATTGTTGTTCATGAAATCAAAACTTACCCGGATGCTAAACCCGTCTGGAAATGTTTGCGTCAGATCCACCCGCAAAAAGCTGCTGATATTGAAGCAGAATTTGAAAAATTACTTAAAGCAGGTTTCATTTATCCAATTCCCTTAACGGATTGGGTATCACATATCGTTCCTGTTAACAAAAAACAAGGAACAATAAGAATATGAATCGATTATAGGGATATTAATCAAGCCTGTCCAAAAGACAATTATCCGACTCCCTATATCGATCAAATCATTGATGATTGTGCTGGAAGTGAAATATTCTCCTTCATGGATGGTTTTTCGGGTTACAATCAAATCAACATTCTACCTGCTGATCAACCAAAAACGACTTTCATTTGTCCATGGGGAACATTTGCTTATTGCAAATTACCTTTTGGGCTCAAGAACGCTGGTGCAACTTTTCAAAGAGCCATGTCTTACACGTTTCATGACATCAAGCACATTGTGCAACCCTATCTCGATGATTTACCTACTCATTCATTACGTAGAGTCGATCATCTCATCCATTTACGAGCAATCTTTATGAGGTGTAGGCATTATCAAATTAGGTTGAATCCACACAAGTGTGTTTTCTGTATAGAAACGGGTCGATTACTGGGATTTGTTGTTTCGAAAGCCGGCATTCGTGTCGATCCCTCGAAGGTTGAAGCTATTGTCAAATTGCCTCCTCCTTCGACTCTTCGCCAACTCCAAAGTTTGCAAGGGAAAGCAAACTTTTTACGTCGATTCATTCCTCACTACGCCGAGATAACAAAGGGTTTTACCAGGTTGTTGAAACAAAATACTGCATTCTTTTGGGATGAGATAGCTGACAAATCTTTTGATGCACTAAAACACGCGTTGACCCATGCATCGTTATTGCATCCTCCCAACTACAACCAGGACTACTTCTTATATCTCGCCGCCTCTCATTCCACCATCGGAATGGTGTTAGTTCAGGAAGATGAATTCGGTACTGAACATGTGATTTATTACCTTAGTCGCACTTTGAATCCAACTGAACTAAAATATTCACATGTGGAGAAATTGGCCTTGGCAGCTGTTCAAGCTGTCCAACGTTTTTGTCATTACATTTTACTACGCAAAACTACTGTAATTTCCGACTGCAACCCTATGATCTATATTTTGACCAAACAATTGCTAGGGGGAAAGTATTCCAAATGGATTGTTATCCTGCAGGAATTTACTTGGAGTTTGAAAAATCTAAGTCAAAGAAATCTTTAGTTTTTGCGGAGTTGATGTGTGACTTCCGCGTGCTGATACTGAAACTGTGGCGGAAGAGCCCATTGCGGACGAATCCTTGTTTCTAATTAGCACTCTTGATCCATGGTATGGAGATATCATCGTTTATCTCTAAACCCAATCCTTTCGGCCTGAAATTTCAAGATCTTAGTGTCGGAAAATACGATTCCAATTCCAACAATTCAAAATTATTGGAGATACACTTTATCGTCATGGGGCAGACTCTGTTTTCCGGCGTTGTTTAATTCATGAGGAAGCTGAAAGGTTTCTAAATGACTGTCGCTTTGGAGCGTGTGGTGGTCATATGTCTGGGTTTGCCACAGCCCAAAAGATATTGCACGCTAGCTATTTCTGGCCGTCTTTGTTTAAAGATTGCATTAACACGGTCCGAAAATGCCACAACTGCCAAATTTTTGATCGAAAGATGCATGCTCCACCTGCTCCTCTCCACCCTATAATTGCCGTCGGTCCTTTTGCGAAATGGGGTATCAATTTTATTACATGTAACCCTCACTCAGTCGGGGGGCATGCGTATATCATCCTTGCGGTAGATTATTTTACCAAGTGGGCCGAGATGATGCCTACATTTTCGGCAGACGGTAAAACTGTTGCGATTTTTGTTTTCAATCATATAATGGCTAGGTTCGGTGTTCCACAAGCGATTATCACTGATTATGGGTGTCATTTTCAAAACATTATGATCATTGAACTAACACATCAACTTGGCCTGCGTCACGATAGTTCAACTCCATATTATCCACAGGCTAATGGTCTGGTTGAAGCCATCAACAAAGTTCTAGTCATTATGATCCGACGAATCATTGGGATTCATAGGTCGAATTGGCATAACATGTTATTTTCAGCGCTTTGGGTGTATCAAACCTCAGTAAAAACATCAACTGGTTTCACTCCTTTCCAACTAGTTTACGGTTTGGAAGCTGTGTTACCCATTGAATGCGAAATCCCGTCATTGCAAATGGCCATAGAATTACTTCCAGCCACTTCTGAAGAGGAAAAACATTTGTTGTACTTGGCTCAGCTAGATGAGAATCGACGTGATGCTGCACTAGCAATCGAAGCTCATGCCAAACGTATTAAAGCTCAGTATGATCAGAATGTTACACCTCGTAATTTTTTGGAAGGAGACCTAGTCTTATTATACGATCAAGCAAATGATAAATTAGGCGCTGGAAAATTCGTACCCATGTGGCATGGTTCTTATGTTGTTAAGCGAAAGTTGGCAAAAGGGGCCTATGAATTGGTAGACTTTGACGGAGTCTCTTTAGGTAAACCCAGAAATGGTCTTTACCTGAAGAGATATTATGCTTAAATCTGGGTGTGGAGATTTTAGTTAGGTTAGTTTTCTTTCTAGCTGGTGTGTTTTAGATTAGAAAAGTGTGCTTAGTTTAGAGAGTGTTTTTGTCATTATTCCTGCTTATCTTGATTTTACTCTTGATATTGCAGATGTTGACGTCTCTCCAAACATACATTGGTTTTGCGGATGGTGCTTGTCGTAATACACAGAACATTTCTTCCGCAGCTTGGGTTATCTATTCGCCCTCTGATGAGTTGGTATCTATGCATGGGGTAAGCCTTGGTCAAACAATGAAAAACATTGCAGAGTATAGTGCAGTGATTGAGTTATTATCTGAATCCATCTCATTTGGGATTCAGAGTTTGATTGTGAGGTTAGATTTGAACTCATTGTATTGCAGCTTAATAGAGTTTATGCCCTTAGAAATCCTAGTGTTATTGAGATTATTTGTGAGAGTTCGTCTCTTGGAACATGAATTTGACTATATTGAATATCAACATATTCCAAGATATTTAAATACATTAGCAGATGCAATTGCTTCTCGAATGTTAAGTAGACATTTGCAATAATCAAACAAATAAATTTAAAAACATTCCATAACATGTTTTACAAGATAGCCAGTAATAGTGATATAGCATAGCATAGAAGTGTGTCATATATACATCGTCTTCGATCATAGGTTGAAAAACACCTTATGATCGGCAAAAATGATAGTACAAAAAGCAAAAATGTCAGATGAGTCTACAATAGGCAATCATCCTATCACTGGTGATGATCACGATAAGAAACCACTATACGGGCCACCCTACAAAGGAACCTCCTGAAAGGTCCTAGGACCCCAATCACATAGCGCTGTAGCCTAAGAGGAATGTCATCTCTGCTAGTCTCTGGAATGTCTACTGTCAAACGCTCTAGATGGTTTTCCAATTCGGCCTGGGTCTCTGTAGATTCATCCCGTGGGGCTGGTGCTGTTGCAGCTGGCTGTTTCCTCTCATAGGGCCGGAGAGTGGCTGGTCGCCATGGACCTACATCTGCATTTGAAACTTTTTACTATCAATTTTGGGGCAATTTAAAAACAAAAAATAAATAAATTAGAAAATGTTGAAAATGATTTTACCTGAGTCATCCATTGCTCTCCTGGTGGAAGAGCCATGTCTGGGTCACCACGATAATCCATCCCAGCATAAGGAAAATCCTGAATAGCAAAAAATTGGTTCTCCAACCAATGCAAATACTCAGGAGGAAATCGAACAACCTCTAAACCCTCCTCAAGATGACGGGCCATAATTGTAACCCAACGCATCAGTTTCGGCTCTCGGGGAAGTTCAGCTTCAACGGAAAGATGTTGTGGGACCAACATTGGGACCCTCTCTAGACCAAAGCTCACAACTAAGAAACCATATCCAAAGTTTTTTAGTTGTTCGTTCTTTGCTCTAGTCAGTTGGCCTTTTACATTAGCCTACACAGCTTTGCACCAGTTAAAGACGGTGCCTCGAAAGCAGTCTACTGCCATCCGCATTTGGGATCCAGTGGCCATATGTAGTGCTACGCTTCCGCAGAGTCTGGGGACAGTAAATGCAATCACTTTGAGTTCAGGACATGAAATGGTTTTGATATCAATCCCTTTGTCCTTGGTTTGGTCATTACAAAATTCTAGTCGGAGGCTATCGACAGACTGGCCACCTGGCCTAGTCCCGAATAGAGTCAATTGTTCACCTCTCTTAGGCAAACCAGTCAAAAAGTAAATGTCTTCTGGCTCCATTTCGAGCTGGTGGCCACCAATAATGAAACACTGGTCCTGCACATTCCACCTGTCCACCAGCCACTGCAAAAAGTCTACTTGGGCCCTCATGCCAGGTATGGCCCAGAATTTATATAGCCCGCATGCCCTCAATGCATCTATTGAGGGTTGATGATTTAGTGCGGTAGCATCCACATTCGTGCTCCCATTCCCGCCAGCTAAGCATGATGTATACCCTACATTCAAAGAAAAGGTGGATTAGAACATCTTAAATCAAAGTTTTTGGGCAAATATTGGAAAATTTGGAATTTTAGAACATATGCCGCGGGGACCGCACCCTCTAAGTTAGAGACAGTGCGTAGGTCCGCACTCTGCCTATACAGCGGGTGCGGGCCCCTGACTTTTTTCTGCATGCGAAAAAGTCGGGGTCCGCAGGTTTCGCATGTTGCGCCTGCGGACCCCCGCGAGCGGACCTTTAAACAAAATTTTTCCAAAAAATCAAAATATAAACCTAAAAAAAAAATTTCAAACGGTTGAAATGCAAGAGTAAGGTGATGTGGATTACCTGGAGGTGACGGTGTTCGATTCCAACGGACGGATTTTCCGCAATCTTCACGGGAAGTTTCTTACCCAAAAGCTCTCTTTCTCACTCTGAAGTCAAACGATAAAAATGAATTTACAAAAGCCCTTTTTATAAGATTTTTTGAATAAATGAATTTTTAATTTGTTTATTTTTCACTTTAAAGAGGTAACTTTTGAAGCATTTTTATTTATTTTAAACAGGTATGAGTAATGTTTGAGTTTTTGTGCAGGATAACGGATTTTTCAGGCAAAATAGATCATTTTCGACAAAAAACATTAGAGTCACCTTTAAGCTCTTTTCTGACTCCTAAACTATGAAAAGATTGCCGAGTTTTCCTTTTTAAGCTTTTTAAAATGGAATTAAAAAGACGGTCCACTTACAGCTCTTTTCTGACTGTAAAAACATGAAAAGATTGCCGGATTTTTGTCGTTTCAAATTCGATATTGGTTATAAAACGACGTGTCATTGATTACTTTTTTACTTTTTCGGATCAGAGACACTAATTATGAAAAGTACTCCTTGATTGTAATGGTCAATCGGTTCTCTCAAGTATTATTTTATACTTTTTCGGGCTTGGGAGACACAAATTTACGAAAAAGGACAACCATGGAGTTTTCTTACGTTTTTTCAGACCCCCTAAAATTGAAAAACGGCGAGTTTCTCCTATACTAGACTCGTTAAAATTTAACAGTAAAGGACCTATTCAATTACAAACAGGAACATACCACTCCTTCTTAGGGTTCGAATTTAAACTAAGTTGGACTCATCCGAAGGATGAGCTTATAATCAAGCAAATGTTATCCTCCTCAAGCTTGTCAAAAATAAAGAGGTACTTGCCAGAAATGGTGGGGGAAAAGAGAGAAAAATGAACCTGCTTGTCATACTTTGTGTCTCAGAAAAACATTTAACCACTCTTGAACACGACACTTTTTGTTCACCTGGGTTGGGAAATCCTTTGCCTAACAGTTAATCAAACCATATTGAAAGTCTTCAGCCGGTTTCTGGGTATTAGCTTTGGGTCAATTGTCACCAAACCATCTGCAGTGTCGTTATGTGTTCAAGAGGTTAGTGAAAATAGACCATTCATCTGCAAAATATCTGTCATCCATCTTGACCATCCCTGAGTCAGTCCTTGCAACTATATTTCTTCAAACTTGATCTATGATTTCGTGTTGTGGAATTGCCTACGACGGATCGCTTTCTATCGACTTCAGCTCATTATCTAGAAAGATGATCTAGAAATTGTCAGTACCTTGGGATCTGCATTCCTCAATGGCAGGTTTCTTGCCTTCGACGATAGGTTGCATCATTGACCTTTGATCAAAGGATTCCGTGACATGTTCGACATCAACACATCTATTCACGTTTCATGGATTGTACTGAGTACTTTGAGAGCCATTGACATTAATGGTGGTTTCTCTCACACTTGTTAACAGTTTACATCATTCACTGGTAATCAAGTGGTTTCTACCATGTTCGACTTCGACACATTCATTCACATGGATAGAATCGTACTATTTCGGGAAGTAGAAATCAAGACCGTGGATCTAGTTTCCACCATCCAGGCTGCGAGGAATTTTGTATTCATTATACAGTGGACTATTCATAAACAGATGGCTGTGCCCATACTGTGTCTACATGAGTCTATACTTGTGATGTATTACAAGATCATTCCTACATCAAAGCAGTTTAGTTAATTTTCTAGTCAGTTTTGATCTGAGTATGGGAATGCCTACCTCAGCAATGATATGATCTCATATATATATTTTGTATTGAATGTTTTTACAAGTTCCAACCAGGCTCTTCACAAGATGATCCTCGAAATGACAAAGTACCTCACTCTTCTTAGATGATAAATAAAATCCTCATCTACTACAGACTTCGCACTTTAGGGGGCAATCTGTTACACAAAATATTGTCACCATGACTTTCTGCAGTCAGTGTGAGTCTATCACCACTCATACTATCCTCCTTTGTAAGTCTCAAACCTCAGCTCTTCATGTCAAGCTTTAAAAATGAGAGAAAGTCTTTAAAAATCTATAAAACTCTAGTTTCGCACTTTCTTTTACCATTACCTGTGGTCCCGCACCCCTTGGTCATGTTACCTGCGGACTTGCCCACTCTGTCTCTAAAGGAGTGGGTGCGGACCCCTGTGAAAGTCAAAAAGGCGCAAGTTTATTCTTAAAAACTCACTTTGGGTTAATTTTGGATGCTTCTAGAAGGAATCTTGACGTGGTTGGTTCGCTCCTAGGTGGTTCATGCATACCATAACTAAAGGAGCTAACCCCTTGATGAGAGGAGCTTATCCCTTTGAAGGTGGACCTGGTAACTTCCCTCCTCTGCACTATAAATTGAGGCATTGGGCTGGTTGCTAGGGAGGTTAAAAGCTAAACATTTTTTAGGGTAAATGCTGTTGGAATTGAGACTTCCTAGTTAAGCTTGAGAGGAGAGATTACATACCTTTTGGCTTCATTGGGAAGAGAGTGAAACTTGTCAAAGTAGAGGAGATTCTTGCTGGACCCTGGGAGGAGCTTGTACAACATCAAGGCACCAAGGTTGTAAAGTTCTTCTTTGTTTAAAGTTAATACAATCAGATTCATTTTTCTCAATAAATTGTCTTCTATGATTTATTTCATGAATTCCTTGATCATCATGATAAATATGGTTTATTATATTGGCTATGCAGGTGGTATTTGATATGTGTGCCTGTTTTTGTTTGCAGGTTCTTTAAAATGGAGCTCATTTGGACAAATGGAGCGTGGCTTCCACAAACTAGCACTAGACTCGAGGTAGGCCCAAAACATCTCTTGCTTTTATTTATAAATCGCATATTTAGAGAAAGATAGAATTTGTCTGGTTTTCTTGTCGCTAGATATCATTAGATACTAGGGAGATTGGTCTTGTCCGCAAGAACGATTTATCTGCCTGACAAGAACAGTAACATCTGTGAAGCCTTATTACAGTCTTCTGGAGGCTCAAATTAATAAAACAGTCACTCGAATCTATGACTATCATTTGTGGAGACTTGTATTTGTGGTAGATCTATTTTTGTGATTGCAAACATTGCATGCTAAGACCTGTGATACCTCACCTATGGAGCTCAGATCAAGAATAATTATTTGTGGAAGCCAACGAAGCATACCTCAGTTAAAGGAGCAACCCACTAATATTGTTTGGATCAAGTTACAGTCTGGTGTTGACATTGAAGTAAAGAACTCATAAGCCTTAGACAATGCAGTGTTTGGAGAGTGAAATACTAAACAGAGAAGAACTTGTGATCCTTCAACAATAATGAATTTGGAGGTGTAAAGCACCTATGGTCCTGTCAAGGAATTGAAGGCTTGAACAAGGAAGACTTGGGTTGACTTAAAGAAGCCTTGAGAAGATATCTTTGGAGCTGATTGAACAATGCAGATCTTGTTAAGGACATTCAAGTAAGTACATCACAAATTCTCTATTAAAAGAAGTAATTAGGATTGGTGTCGTAGGGGTTGGTTTCCCTAAACACAAGGTTGGAGTCTTGAGAAGAATAGGGTCAAAGCCCTAGAGGTTGGGGCCTCATTAAAAAGTCCATGTTGGTGCTTGGCTACAAGTTGGTTCCTAGAGCATTGAAGGGTTGGTGCCCTCAACTATTATTGTACTCAATTATTTTAAAAGAGGATTGAATTCGTCTCTCTTAATAAAGCTATTGTTATTATTCATCTCATTTCTTATTATAATTGTGAAGAATCTAACTGGTAAAATGAACAATTGAAAAGAAATATTGATTCACCCTCCTCTAAGTATTTCCAACAATTGGTATCTGAGCCAGATTCTTCATTATCAGCCTAACAGCTGGAAGAAGGATTCACAGGTCACAATGAAGAATCATGAAATGATAGGAAAAATTCCCCTATTTGATTGTACAAACTTTGGTTTTTGGAAGAAGAGGATGTCTTACTATTTAATGTCTCTTGGACCTGAAGTATGGAAATTTGTTTTGGATGAGTACAAAGCTCCTCCCACTCTTCCCACTAATCAAGGTGGAAGGAAAGCTTACATTGCAAATGCCAAAGCATTAAATTCCGTAGCTAGTGGAATTACTGACTTTGAATTCACAAAAGTCATGGGCTGTGATTCTGAAAAACAAATGTGGGACAAACTCATTGATTTATATGATAGGGACTCCAAAGTTAAGAAGGCAAAGATCCAAACTCATAGAAGGCAATTTGAGAGTCTTAAAATGGATGACGAAGAAGGCATTGCATCATTCTTTCTCCAAGTAGATGAAGTTGTCAACTTACTTAAAGGTTTAGAAGAAAATATTGAAGAAAACACAATTGTTCAAAAGGTCTTGAGATCTCTTCTAGATAGATTTGACTCCAAAGTAAGTGTCATAGAAGAAATGAAGGATTTGGATACTTTAAAAATGGATGAACTTAATGGAATTATCATTGCTTATGAGATGAGAAAAGGGATCCTAAACTTCAAAGAAGCAGTATTCAAAGCTTCAAAATCAAAAAGGAAGGGGAAGAATTAGAATACCAGCAGTGATGACTGCGATACTAAATATAAACTTGCACAGTTTGTATGAAAGCTAAGAAAAGGATCCAAGCTAAAAGGTAAGTATCATCTCATTTGTTTTAAATGTGGAAGGATAGGTCACTATGCTGCAAAATGTCCTCATAAATATGACAGTGCTTATTAGGAGGAATATAAAAAGGGTATGCTCAAAAAGAAAGGATTTAACAAGAAGAACCTCTTCTCCAAACAAGACGATTCTGATGAAGATGAATTCATAATCACCAAGAAGAAATCAACTAAAAATATCACTTTTCACAAAAGAAATGATGATGAGTCAAATGAATTAAATGACTATGATGGAAGCAAAGAAGTATTATTCACGACATTTACAAATGATGATGACTCCGAACAAGAAGGTGAAGGAAATCTGGATGAGTTACTAATGAGTGCCATTGAATAAAATGAGAAATTATGAAAGAAGATTGTTTCTCTCAAGGAAGAAAAGGAGGAAGCAAAAAGGAGGGAAGATTTCTTGAACGTTAAACTAAAAGAGAAAGAAAAGATTTGCGAAAAACATGAAACTAAAAATGTTTCTCTAAGAAAAGAATTAGATCAAGTTAAAAGGATTTGACAAAGCTCTTAAACACTTGATAACATCCTTAATACAAAAAATCTCAATATGACAAATCTGGGATTGGTTTTCACAGGAGAATAAGAAAATCCAAAGAAGCTATGCTGACATTCTTTCTTGTCATCCAAAAGAAGAGAAGTCATCTCACCAAGAACAAAAGTTCATCTTTATCAATCCAAGGAATGAAGGAATGAAAAATCCAAGGAAGAATACTACCTCAAGTCAAGGCTATTCTAATAGGTACCAAACAATCTTTCTTGGTTATTGTTTTTATTGTAAAAACTTTGGTCATCAAGCCAAGCATTCCAAGGCTTGGAAGGACAATGCTTCAAGAAATAAGAAAAAAAAAAGAAAGCCCCTTAGCCTCAAAAAACAAGAACAAATCAAGACTTACAACTCTTTTTATCCTTTAGCTAATTATGATCCAATTTGTTCATTATATAATGATTATGGTCATGATGAACAAAATTGTCCATTCAAGAGGGAAGATCTACAAAAGGATGAACCCATTATCGATAAATGTGGCCTATCCCTATGTGCTCATAGTGATGAAAATCAATGGTTCGTAGACAATGGATGTTCAAGGACACATGTCAGGTGACTGAAAGAAATTTACCTCCTTAAACAAGAAATATGAAAAATGTGTATTTTGGAAGTGGATCTATGAAGATAGCTGGAAAAGAAACTGTTGCTCTCATCAATGGAAAAGGAAAATCCCAAAATGCATTGTTGGTGGAAGGACTCAAACACAATATTTTGATTGTGAGCCAAGTTTGTGATCAAGGACACAAGGTTGTCTTTAGTACGAAATATTTTGAGACAAGGAGCTCCTCCTTATGTGAGCTTATAGCTAAAGGAGCAAGAACACCAGATAATGTATACATTTTGAACAAAATTCAAGAAGACAAATGTTATGTAAGTCAAGCAGATGAAAGTTGGCTATGGCACAAACGATTGGGACAATATAAGCTTTGATAACTTGATCAATATCAGCAAAACAAATGGAGTAAGGGAAATTCCAAAAATCATCAAGATGGATCAAGTTGTCTGTGAACCATGTCAAAATGGAAAACAAACAAGAATCAGTTTCAAGACTAAGGGGTTTTCTACATCAAAACCTTTGGAGATCATACATGCAGATTTATGTGGACCAACCAGAACTCCAACTCTACAAGGCGAAAGGTATTTTGTTTTATTTATTGATGACTATACTAGAATGATGTGGGTATACATTATAAAATTCAAATATGAAGCTTTTGAATGTTTTAAAAATCTTAAAGCTTTATTAGAAAATGAGAAAGAATCAAATATTAAATGCCTTAGAATAGATAAAGGAGGATACTTTACTTCAAGAGAATTTGATGAATTCTGTAAAATACATGGAATCAAGAGAGAGCTCTTTATTGCTAGAAATCCCAAACAAAATGGAGTAGTAGAAAGAAGAAATCGAATTCTACAAGAACTTACACCAATGTTTATTGGGCTGAAAGTGTGGACGATAAAAAGAAGTACCAGCAGAAATGCATTCTTCATGGGATATTGTCTGTATCTTGGTTCAGTAAAAATAAATCATCTATATCTCTTTCCACAACTGAAGCTGAATATATAGCTGCTGCATATTGTTGCACACAAATACTATGGATGAAGCAAGCTTTGAAGGATGTCAACATAGAAACTAAACAATGAATCAATATCTACTACAATAACGCTGGTGCCATCAGTCTCTCAAAGAATCCAGTGATGCACTCAAAGACAAAAAATATTCCAATAAAATATCGCTTTCTCTGTGAATAAGTTGCTGAAAAAAAATCAAGTTGGAGTACATCAATACAAAAGAAAAAATTGCAAATATCTTCACAAAGCCTCTTCCACGAGAAGAATTTGAACATATTTGCCAAAAGATGGGGGTTATTTCTCTTGCATCACATTAAATAATAATCTTCAAAAGAGAAGGACTAGCATGTTAGGGGGAGCAACATGACTAAGAAAAACTTTGATAGGGTGAGTACTTGGGCACCCCATTTTCCATTGATGTTAAAGGGGGAGAGGATGTCAGATATTTCCATCAATGACAAAGGGGGAGATTGTTGGTCAATAATTTTCATTGATGAAATATATACTTGATGAGCTCTCCTAATGAATGCTACACTAGTACATGATGACATTATGAATCCTATGACAAATACATGCTGTCCCAAAAGAAGCCATGTTTTCCTAATCATCCTCTGCACTAAACAATTCAAGGCAGTCTCAAAGAAAATATTTTTTGGCATCTTGGAGGCAGTATTATCACAATGAACCCTATACCTCTTTAAATATGACTTTCCCTCTTTCTAATGAGCCCTTACTTGTCTCCAAACTCCTGGTAATTCATTGAAAACATATATTTAATTATCTAGTTGACCTACACTTTGACCTACTCATGTCAACCTATTCCAGAGACGTGTCTCTTCATCTCCCTAGTGATATATATATCTATACACACACACACACACACACACACACACACACACACACACACACACACACACCACACACACACAACCACACACATCAATTCGGTGATCAAGCATGGTACAGAAAAGATAAGTTCACAACTCATGAACTTTAAGGGAGAACATATAACCTGAAGAAAAGGAGCTTGGAAGTTTTGAACAACGAATATTTTTTAAGCTCATACTTCAGGAAGAGAATCACTTTGAAAAACTCAAACTAGTGACTGTGGTGCTTGGATCTGTAGAACTCGGATATCTATGATATTTTTATAACAACCACCTGTTTTGACTTGTGTAAGAGCTTGAACCTAATTACAGAAGACTTAGACTTGTTTTAGATCTCAGAACTGCTGAACAATGCTTGTGCATATAAGCATTGACCTATTAGAGGCTTGTTAAGGCTCAGAATTTGCATAAATTCTTATGACCTGTGGAGAAATAACACCTCGGAACAGTAACATTTGTGAAGCCTTGTTACAATCTTCTAGAGGCTCAAATTAATAAAACAACCACTCAAATTTGTGACTGTCATCTGTGGAGAATTGTATATGTGGTAGCTTTGTTTTTATGATTGAAAACATTACATGCTAAGGACCTGTGATACCTCACCTGTGGAGCTCGAATCAAGAACAATCATTTGTGGAATTCAGCGAAGCATACCTCAGTTAAAGGAGTAGCCCACTAATATTGGTTGGAGAAAGTTATAGTCCAGTGCTGACTTTGAAATAAAGAACTCAGAAGCCTTGGAAAGTGGAGTGTTTGGAGAGTGAAGAACTTGTGAGGCTTCAACAGTAATGAATCTGGAGGTGTAAAGGATCTGTGGCTTTGTTAAGGAATTGAAGACTTGAACAGTGAAGACTTGGGTTGACTTAAACAAGCCTTGAGAAGATATATGTGGAGCTGATTGAATAATGCAGAACTTGTCAAGGACATTCAAGTAAGTACATCACACATTCTCTATTAAAATAAGCAATTAGGATTGGTGTTCTAGGGGTTGGTGCCCCTAAACACAAGGTTGGAGCCTTGAGAAGAATAGGGTCAAAGCCCTAGAGGTCGGATCCTCATTAAAAAGTCCAAGTTGGTGCCCTCAACTATTATTGTACTCAATTATTTGAAAAGAGGATTGAAGTCCTCTCTCTTAATAAAGTTATTGTTATTATTCGTCTCATTTCTAATTATAATTGTGAAGAATCTAATTGGTAAAACAAAAAATTGAAAAGAAATATTGATTCACCCGCCCCCCCTCAGTATTTCCAACAACAATCGGGCATGATGGTGACACAGAGATAACCCACTATCACTGCAACTGTGCAATACAAAATACATGGCATTAGGGATCATGAACTGCATAGTTGGAAAGGTTAAGCATCCAACTTGATGCTCTAAACTTCAAGGTTTCTCAATGTGTAGCTCGAGGAGGTTGTCTTTAAGATGAGAAAGTTCACAATTCTGAGAGGTAAGGATTTCATCACTGAGACTTAGGAGTGTGTAGACCACTCATCACTTTCCTGGGAGATTAAGTACTATCGTGAGTTTTGTAAGATGTGAGGAAAAGGGATGAACTTTATAATTAACTAAGTGTGGAATCAATAGAACAAGAAATAAAAAAGCATGCATACATGCTCCAAACAATGATCTCACACATGTATACCAACTAACACAAGCCAAGAGAAATCACAATACTCAATATCCATATGCATACCTTCAAACGACAACAAAGCGACACATATTTCTAAGTGTTACAGTTGAAACATAACTTTGCAACTCTTATAATATAAGTTACGACAAAATTGTCGATTGAAACTAGAAGGTGCGATAAGCTGTGGGAGAGTGTATAATGCATATTCTTGTGATATATAATATCAACTAATGCTTAAGAGTGTGCCAGATCTACCTCTAGTGGTGTGCCAATGTGCGACACATGCAAGAGTGAAAATAATCAAAAGTGACACTTGTAACAATGAGAATAAGTTAAAATGATACCTGTAAAAGATAAAGAAAGTGAAAGAAACACATGCAAAATCTAAAGAAAGATAAAATGACACTTGGGAAAGTGAAAGCAAGCAAAAATGTCAGTCATGAAAGTGAAAGCGACACTTATAAAAACAAAAGTGCGCAAAAGCGATTGTTGATAAAAACTCATTGCGATGATGGTACATTTGTAGTTAAGAGTGAGCCTAGAGATTGTCAACTAAAATTACGCATTGACTATCCACATGTATTGTGTAGTCATTTCTCCTGTCAACTGTGCAAGCATTGTCATTAGGGACTGCACTATGTCTAAGAGCTACACAATGTCTACCACTAAACATTGCACAATTACTATTTCTAGAGATTGCACAAGCATTGTTCTCAAGGACTCCTCAATGCTTATCTTCCCAAGTAAATGCTGACTACTGATATTGCTAGGAAGAAGTGCACTTATCAATGCATCAAAATGTTAAGCATGTGTAAGAAAGTGACTTCAATAGTTAGAACCCCAAAAGAAGACTTGAACACAAAAAATCATCAACTGACCATGAACTGATTATGATCAACTTGGAATGATAGATCGGACGATCACAAGGAGACTCCAAAATTCAAGTGAAGGAAAAATTTGGAGGGTGTTTGTCATAGTGACAACAGTTGGCAACACACTAGAAGAAATCCAACTTCTATGTTTAGGTATTTCTTTAGGCATAGATTCTTAGTCTTTCAGAAGTATTAATTCACTGTGTGGACCACCTTATCTTCTCCCTTTATCCCAGTTATAAGTATAAACTATCTTATCCATTTTCTCAGTTAAATACATTTACAAGGATTACAATATCCCAGTTGTTTTGTTCCAAGAAGAGGATAGTAAATATTTGTGAGTTTAATATGATAAGAGTTTTAGTTCCATCTTCGGTGTTGCTCCACTACTAGTAAGCTTGTTCACTACTTCGATGGAGTCACTACAAAACAAAAGAATTACTTCATTTCCAGTGAGCCTTTTTAGTACCCTGATGAAGTTGCTTGCTTCACCTCTCTACGTAGGAAGCCTTTCTCTTATCTTACCCCTTATTTTATTTTCAATATATTCATTGGAATTTTATCAACATTTATATTGTAATACCCTCCTCCTACATCCAACCAAGCAACCACACAAATCGAGTAAACATGAGATGAGAGGCTACTATGATCATATTCGACCTCCAATGTGACTTTAAGGAAGTGGAATTGATGGAAACATCACACGTAGTCATCCAACATCATCAAGAAAACCCTCAGGAGACAAGTCATCCACTCATACAACCTCTCCCTGGGTCCCACTATTGTTTTGTATCTCTTAGGCCACAGTCACTCTCATGCTATGGACAAGGGAGCAACCATCAACCCAAAGTCGCTCTCACAGGCTTGCCTGCCAATGACTAGAGACCAAAATTGTCAGTTTTGTGCCAGTGACCTTGAGATTTAAGCCATCTTTTCAGGCCCAGAGCCCAAGCCAATGCCTAGAATGGAGTGATAGCTTGAAATCATTAAAAATACAGGGAAAAAATGTGAAAAAGCAATAAGTTGAACAAGAGCATAACCTGACCCCTACTAACCATTCCAGGCATTTCTTCAAACATATCATCAACATATAACCTATAGGTGTAAACAACAAAATTAAGTGTAGGGATCTCAAACTTATTTGAGAATCACTATGAACCACTATTCCCTCATGTCATTTGTTGCATTATCATATATTGGGCCATAGATACACTATCCATTCATTTACAAGTAAAAACATGCAGAGAGAAATACATAGTTGTTGTCATAAAATATACATATAACCAACATAATAGGAACATAATTACCATAAACATATTAGCCATCAAAATCCACATATACATCAATACATTTACACATGAAAATCAAGGGAATGAATTTATCATTAATGAATGAAATAAACCAACTGGAGATGCGACTACCACGTTCCACTCGACCATAGATTGGCTGAGCTAAGTCTCTCCTCATCCAATCACCCCCGTGCCATATTCCAAGCATGAATGCGATACCCAAACCAAAAGAACCAACTAGGTCATACTAAGGCTAAACCAACTGACCCTCATCAATAGAAACCAAGCTTTACCCTAATCCATCCCGAATCACTAGGCCACACAATGAACACATCATAACAAGCTTTATTGTGATCTCCACCCAATCACTAGGCCAAACAAGCATGGATGCCACTGGATCTCTCCACCTACACTGTGAGGAATTTTCCTGTCTCCTATTCTCTCAGGCTTTAACGCAATCCAAACTCGGATCACTTGGCCCTAAACTGAGACCCACTCTCTAGGCTTTACCGCATATCCCAAACTTGGGATTAATAGGCCCAACAGAGAGAGAACCACCTCTTCGCTTTACCATATATCATGCTATTCACCGGCAAGGATTCCTAGGTCATCTGAGGCAACACAAAAGCCATCTTTATTGCAATCCATAGTCTGGGTCAGGGGTTACTAGGCCATGTTTTCTATCATTTCAGAGACCCACCTCACTCAACTTTGAATCCATCTAGCAATCCAACTCAACCAAAACATGAGAACCCCATCACACCATGGATATTTGGAAATGGCAAGGCTAGGCTGAAAACATTGTCACACCTGTAAAAACCCATGTTGTGATACAAAAGAACCACATGCAATGCCATGCATGGAAAATCTAGCAAGGAAAATACACATGAAAGTTGATACTTGCAATGAAGCTTGTTGTAGCTGCTTGATCCTACCTTTCCCTTCTTGATCTTTGCTTTCTCTTGCCTTTTTCCTTTCTTGCTCCAATGCCAAAATGCTCCAAGAAAACTCTATGTGTCCAAGAGTATGAGAGAGAGAGAATAATGAGAGAGCTCCAAAACTCAACTGAACGTTACCAACTAACCCTCAAAAGCCTTTTTATGAACGACCTCCATTTTATTCATTTTCCATTATTTTCCTTCATTTTCCTCCTCACATGTAACTTGGGACCATTCACCTCCCTTTTCTCCTAATTTCCATTATTTTCATAAATAATTGTGCCAAAAATGCCATTTTGCCTTTCCAAAGCCTTAGCCATTTCCTTTGCCAATTTCCTTAGTGATAAACAACCAAATGAACACCCCCTAGGATGTCCTGTCCAACATTTAGGTTGGAATAAGTGTCCCATCAACTGTGGTTATTGTTTTTAACTTTTATTACATGGAATTTTCACCAGGGTTGTTACAGAATCCTCCCGACTCAGGGACACCATCCTCAGTGTTCAATCACACATATACCTCAGCAACGTACTAAAAGAAGACACTACTCATGGAGCTTTATAACAGAGCTCATTGTAGTATTTACAATGAAAGACCTGCTCAAAAGAAAAATATCATGACAACATGATAACATAACACATATTAGATCTTTATAATACAACTCATTATGGTATTTACAATGATCATTTTGCTGAGTTCCAACCCACATGACATCATAACATCATGATAACATAATCACATGATAGCATAGTAACATGACAATCTAAACATAATGACATAACACCCATATCACATAGTGGAGCTTTATAAAATATCTCATGGCAGTATTTACATCCATATGCATATGTACATAGCAACATCACCAAAAATATATACCAAAAACATATACCACATCATATATCAAAACATATACAAAACACTATATCTAAGCATATACTAAAACACCATATCAAAGCATATACCAAACCACCATATCAAGGCATATACCAAAACACCATATCAAAGTTGCTTTGTCTCAATCGAAAGACATGGAAGGATACATAGCCTACATCTGACCCGCCATGTCCCATGAAGCTTCATCGGGCCCAAAGTTCTTCCACTGCACTTTAACTTGCTCGATTGCTTGGTTCCAGAGCATGAGTACCTTTTTCTGCAATATACACTAAGGCTCCAGCTAGAATTCTCCATCTGGTTCTACCTATAATACAAACCAGTCAATCACATCATCAACATCCTTAACATACTTCTTAAGCAAAGATACATAGAACACATCATGGAATTTCACTATCAGAGGCAGTGCAAATCGATCGGCTACTGGCGCAATCCTCTCAATGATACTGAAGGGTTCATATCCGTGGTGCCAGCTTAGCACATGATCCAATCCACAAGGAGCATTTTTTCGGTTTGATGCGCAAGTACACATTCCCCAACCTAGAACTCCTTGAATAACCTGTTCCTATCTTCATAACTCTTCTGCCTATTCTGTGATACCATTAGATTCTTCTTGATCACCTACATTTCCTGTTCCATGCCTGCCAATATATCCGGTCCAATCAATATCCTGCTAACCAAATCACTCCAACTGATAGGATTGTTACAAATCTGCCCATACAATGCCTTAAACAGACTCATCCTCAAAGATTCCTGATACCCATTTTTGTATTTGAACTCAACCAAATGGATATACTTTTGCCACTTCCTCTGTTGATATATCATATACATCCTCAACATGTCCTCCAATATCTTGTTGACCCTCTCTATCTATCCATCTGTCTGTGGATGATAAGTTGTACTGAAGGCCAACTCTGTACCCAAACTTGAAAACAACTCCTTCCAGAACTTGGAAGTGAACTTCGCATCCCTATCTGACACAATCTTCTTTGGAACACCATGTAGTCTAATCACATCTCTGATTAATACCTATGCCACATCGCTAGCTGAGAATGTAGACTTCACTGGAACGAAGTGTGAAACCTTTGTTAACCTGTCCATAATGACCATGATGGAATCATGTTGCTTCACTGCCTTTGACAACCCTATGATCAAATCCATGGAAATAACCTCCCATTTCCATTCTGGAATCACAATTGGCTTTCACTCGTTGACAGTCGAAACAACTCACCACAAACTCTGCTACATCCCTCTTCAAATTCAGCCAATAGTATAATTTCTTCACCATTGTTAGTGTCTTCTGATAACCTAGGTGACTTGAATAAGGTTTCGCATGAAACTCGCTCAATATCACCTTCTTGAGCTCACTATTATCTGATACATATATCCTGTCTCAGAACCTAACCAATCCATTTGCTGTAAGACAATAATCAATACCATGCGCACCTATACCTTCACCTGCACCTGTACTTGTACCTTCACCTATACATGTACCTGTACTAGTACCCTACTGCAACCTATACACAATCTCCATATACTTGACATCCTGTTGACCTACCTATAGGATCATATCCTATAAGTCCGTCCCATAGCAGATCATAGCTTCCAAGTGATGTACCTATACCTACCTACTGAGAGCATCTGACACCCTGTTCTCTTTACCTTTAATGTACATGATCTCAAAATCAAACTCGCTGATCGTGGCCAACCATCTAGCCTATCTGGCGTTCATATTCGGTTGGTCAAACAAATACCTCAACCTAATATGATCACTCATAAGTAAAAACCTCCTTCCAAAAAGATAATGTCTCCACTTCTTCAATGCATGTATTATCACTGCTAACTCAAGATCATGTGTCGAGTAGTTCTTCTCATTCTCGTTTACTTTCCAGGACTCAAAACATACAACCTATCCATCCTACATAAGGACTCCACCAAGCCCTCTCTTGCACGCATATGTGCATACCACAAAATCTTTGTCCGGATCGGCAATCTATAAAATTGGTGCATGTGTCAAAAACTGCTTGAGCTGCTCAAAGCTAGCCTCGCACTCCTTTGTCCATTCAAATTTATTACCTTTCCTTTGCAATGATGTGATGGGATAAGAAATTTGTGAGAATTTCTTGATGAGCCTCCTATAATATCTTGTCAGCCCCATGAAAGATCTTACCTCATCCACACTCTTAGGAGCTACCCACTCCATGATGGCCTTATCTTCTCTGGATCTACTACAATGCATTCCTTGGAGACAACATGTCCCAAGTAGTGTACCCAAGTCTAAAAGAAACTACCCTTGCTGAGCTTAGCATACAACCGATGCTCTCTCAACAACCTCAACATTGTTGCTAAATGCTCAACATGCTCTTCCTCATTTTTAGAATATACCAGTATATCATCAATGTGTTGGGTGTGGAGCTTGATTATCTTGTGTATTCAAAGGTTTCAGCCAAATGTATACCCCAGGAAGACTGTACACCCCTCCATGCGGGGGGGACTTGTCCCTCTTGCGGGGATTCGGGGGGGCCGATCCACCCTGGTTGGGGGGTCTGGGGGCCAGTGGTCCCCCGGTGGGGGTTCGAGGGCAGCACCCCCGAAGCTAAAAATAGATGTAAAATTGCCTTGTAAAAGTCTAGTAATTTCTAGTCAATCTTGGCCATTCATTAGGTGGATGATATGACGGTAGAAGTTATGTTTAATTTAGGGTTTTTTGCCCTAGAAGGCAACCCCTCACTATATATAAGGGAATTGTATTGCGTCTATGTATATCTGTATTCTGAGTGAGGAAGAGAGAGGAAATTGAAAGCGAAGAGGGTGTTACAGCGGATCTGTTGTAGGTTGTATCTCTTTAGTTTGCTAGATAATATAATAAAAGAAGGACTAGTTCCGTGGATGTAGCCCAAACTGGGTGAACCACACATATCTGTGTCTCTCTTGTTTTATGCGTTTTCTATGTTTATATTTCTGCAATATTTTATGTGTTCCATTGCTCCGTAATATATAATTTTCTAACAACTGGTATCAGAGCTGAAGGTCTATGTGGCTGATAAACTTGCAGGAGAGAAGGGTTCCTGGTTCGAGTGAGAGCAATGACTGAAGATGGTAGGTTTAGGGTCAAAAAATTCAACAACCAAAACTACCAGCTGTGGAAGATGTAGATGGAAGATTATCTGTATCAGAGAGATCTGTACCTACCATTGAGCGGAAAGACAAAGAAGTCGATGAGTATGATAGGCACATAATGGAATATTCTCGACAAAAAGGCACTTGGAACAATACAGCTCTGCCTAGCGGCATCGGTAGCGTTTAATATTTCAAAGGAAACGACAAGAGAGGGTTTATTGTCGGCATTGGCCAAACTATATGAAAAAACCTCGGCCTCAAATAAGGTATTTCTTGTGAAGCATTTATTTAATATGAAGATGTCAGAAGGTGGATCTGTTGCAGACCATTTAAATGATTTTAATACAGTTACAAGTCAGTTAAGTTCTATAGGGGTAAATTTTGATGATGAAGTTAGGGCTTTGTTATTTTTGTGCTCATTGCCAGAAAGTTGGAATGGCTTAGTTATGGCCATTAGTAACTCTGTCTCTGGATCTAGTACTGTAAATTTTGATGATGTTTTCGGTGCAATCCTTAGCGAGAAAATGCGACGGAAAAGCTCCAGTGAGACATCAGGCAATGCTTTGACTACAAAGAATAGGGAAAGAAAAATGGAAAGAGGAAAGAGCCCAGGATATCACAGTAAGTCAAGAAAAGGTAGATCCAAGTCCAGATCAGGGATAGTGTGCTATAAATGCGGGAAGAAAGGACACCTGAAGAAAGATTGCAAGTCTTGGAAGGGAAAAGAAGGAGACGTGCAACAAGAAACTAATCATGAAGCGAATGTAATAGGTGATGGGTTGCAAGATGCCTTGATTCTTTCATTAGAAAATATTATTGATGCCGGGTGGTATATTCAGGGGCCTCATTCCATGCCACACCTGATAAGAAACATTTTCATGATTATGTTCAAGGAGATTTTGGATAGGTTCGATTGGGTGATGATAAACCTTGTAAAATCATTGGAATGGGTATAGTTTTCATAAAACAACAAAATGGAAATCAATGGCTATTGAAGGAGGTAAGGCATGTTCCAGATTTGAAGAAAAATCTGATTTCAATAGGGCAGTTGGTAGGTGAAGGTTGCATAACTACTTTCACAGATAAAACCTGGAAGGTCACTAAAGGATCCCTAGTAATAGCGAAAGAAGAAAAGGTTGGTACATTGTACTTATGCAATGGTATTTCTAATTTTGTTAATGCTTTAACCTCTACAGGAGAAGATACGGCATTGTGCCATCATAGGCTCGGGCAAATGAGTGAGAAGGGGATGCAGATTATTCACTTAAGAAATTTGTTGCCAGGTTTGAAGCATGTTGATTTAAAATTCTGTGAGAATTGTGTTTATGGAAAACAAAAGAGAGTCAGATTCCTTAGGGTTGGGAAAGAAAAGAAGATCGAAAAATTAGAGCTTGTGCATATAGATGTATGGGGACCTGCTTAGGTATCATCTCTTGGTGGCTCTCGTTATTATGTTACTTTTATTGATGATGCAACCAGAAAAACCTAGATTTATTGTATTCGAAATAAATCTGATGTATTTGATACTTTTAATAAATGGAAAGCTTTGGTTGAAAATGAGACAGGAAAAAGGTTGAAGTGTCTCAGATCAGATAATGGAGGTGAATATTGCAACAAAGAGTTTGATAGGTACTGTTTAGATAATGGAATTTGCAAAGAGAAGACAGTTCTAGGAACACCACAAGAAAATGGTGTGTCAGAAAGGATGAACAAGACAATCATGGAGCATGCAAGGTGCATGAGATTACATGCAAGATTGCCTTTACAATTTTGGGCAGATGCTGTAGATACTTCTGTTTATCTAATAAATAGAGGGCCTTCAATTTCCTTGGATGGTGATATTCCAGAGGAGGCATGGACATGTAAAAAGGTAAACTACTCATTTTTAAGGACTTTTGGTTGTGAAGCCTTTGTCCACATTAATAAAGAAAATAGAACAAAGCTTGAGGCAAAATCAAAGAAATGTACCTTTATTGGATATGGTGTTAATGATTTTGGTTATCGCTTTTATGATTATGAAAAACATAAAATCATTAGGAGCAGAGATGTAATATTCAATGAAAAGGTTTTGTATAAGGATCAACTACAAGAAAAGAAACAGGAAAAAGAAAACAGAGAATACACAGTGCTTGACGATATCACAGGAAAGGTAATGGTGCCTGAAAATCATAATGATCAACAGCCAGAACAACAACCACAACAAAAACAAGCACTTCAAACACCTGAAAGTGGTGTCAGAAGATCTACCAGAATAAGTAGACCCCCTGAACGATACTCTCCTTCATTATATTATGTATTATTGACTGATTCTGGTGAACCAGAATGTTATGAAGAAGCAGTGCAGGTAGAAACCAGGAAGAAGTGGGAGCAAGCCATGAAAGAAGAGATGGATTCCTTAGCACATAACCATACTTGGGACTTAGTCAGGTTGCCTACAGGTAAAACAACATTGCATAATAAATGGGTTTACAAGTTGAAAGAAGAAGATGGAGGTATAAAAATGTATAAAGCTAGACTTGTGGTGAAAGGGTTTGCACAGAAAAAGGGTATAGACTTTGATGAGATATTTTCTCCTGTTTTGAAAATGAATTTAATCAGAACTATTCTAAGTCTAGTAGCAATTGAAGATTTTCATCTTGAGCAGTTAGATGTAAAGACAACTTTTCTCCATGGGGATTTGGAGGAAGAGATATATATGCAGCAGCCACAAGGATATGAGGTAAAATCGAAGGAGAAACTAGTGTGTAGGTTGACGAAGAGCTTGTATGGCTTAAAATGGGCTCCAAGGTAGTGGTATCTAAAATTTGACAGGTTTATGTCTGAACAAGGTTATACTAGGTGTCACTCTAATCATTGTGTTTATCTCAAAAGGCAAAATGATGGAAGCTATATTATATTGTTATTGTATGTAGATGGCATGCTTGTTGTAGGTTCTAACATGTAGGAAATAAATGTGCTCAAAAGGAAATTGGAAAACTAATTTGCAATGAAGGATTTAGGTGCTGCAAAACAAATCGTTGGTATGAGAATAACTATAGATAGGAAGAATCGCAAATTAACATTGTCTCAAAGTGAGTACATAGAAAAGGTGTTGAAAAGGTTCAATATGTAGAATGAAAAACCAATTAGTATACCTTTGGCCAGCCATTTCAAATTAAGTAAGGAAGCGTGTCCCAAGACTCATGAAGAAATGGCTCATATGTCTATAGTTACATATGCATCATTTGTTGGAAGCTTAATGTATGCAATGGTCTGCACAAAGCCTGATATTGCACATGCAATGGGATTTGTAAGTAGGTACATGAAAAATCCGGGAAAAGAACATTGGATGGCGGTGAAGTGGATTCTCAGGTATTTGAGAGGTACCACAAATCAAGCATTATGCTTTAGTGGTTCAAACATTGCTCTACATGGATATGTTGATGCCGATATGGCAGGTGATAGAGATAACAGGAGGAGCACAATAGGATATGTGTTTATTATAGGTGGAACAGCTATGAGTTGGGTTTCAAAAATCCAAAGTGTTGTTGCAATTTCAACAACAGAAGCAGAGTATGTTGCTGCTACAGAGGCTAATAAATAAATGATTTGGTTACAAAGGTTTCTGGATGAATTGGGTAAAAATCCGGAGTTGGGTAGGTTATATGGTGACAGCCAAAGTGCCATACATCTTGCAAAGAACTTTGCATTTCTTTCCAATACTAAACATATATAACTCAAGTACCTGTTATAGCTCCAAATCTCACTCTTATGGTTTGTGATGCTGCACTTATGGCCTAGGGCAACCCCTCCTTCCAGACCTGGTCCAAAAATTTAAAAAACAGTGTTTTATTCCCTATACGCGACTTTGCCCTGTGTTAAACGCGTGTACACGCGGTATGTCATACCCAACCCGCGTGTATCTATTAAAACACTTAAAAAAAAATATAATTTCCTCTTTTTCGGGCGGTGATCGCGGGTTTACCTGCTGGATCACCTGTTAGTGCCCGTGGCCCAACTGTTCCCAACCAACTCCTAACTAAAAAACTACTTTGGAGAGGGTATAAAAAGACATCAAAGGGAAGGCCAAGGGGAGAGAGAAAGGAGAGCAAGATTATTATGCTGAGATTTTTCCCTTAGACCAGGTCTGAAGTCCTTGGTGCATCCTGCACTTCCCCCATTTTGCATAGGAAACCCTTGTTTCCATGTGTATTGGTGATCATTCATCCTTGACATCATCATTGAGTAAGACTTGGAAGGAGCTCTTGTTGGAGGCTGGAGGCTGGAACGAATCCGGGAGGAAGCTTGCTTGGAGCCTGCTGAAGGTGTTCAGGTGATATCTTTCCGATATATGTACTTTATTTGCCTTTATATATAAAGAAACACGTCTTTGTTCCCGAATAATCTTTCTTTATGCTTATGAGATTCTTGTGTTGAATTCTTATGAAAGTGGTTACTTAAAGATTTTTTATAACTAACTTTATAGCATAAAGATGATTTATACATAAACTTCTATACATGTACTGTTGTGTTCTTTGATTTGTTTGTCTTGCAGGTCAGAGAAAGAAGAAGGGAACTCCAAGAAGGGTTTGCACCCTAACGGTCTTCTCGGACGTAGGACCTTAGGTATGTACCCTAAACATTAGAATTTGCTTAAAAGTAAAAAAGATGGCTGTGTGTGTGTGTTTCTTTGTATAAGCAATTTTCAGTCTGGTAGAGTCTCAGCCCAAAGGACTCTAGGGGTACTTTCCCTTCAACCAGAATTGGCGACTCCGCTGGGGACAACACTCTTGTTGTTCCTAGTTTGGGTAGTCCTCAAGCCAATCAAGGCTCAGTCCCTCTGTTTGTTGGTTCTGACTGTCTGATATTTTCTTGAACTCCAAGCTTTTACAGTTTTTCAGTTTGTGTTTTTTTATTTTTCTTGAAACACTTCATATACGCACTTTTTCTGGATTACAGAAGCGTATATACGCAAGTTGCACTAAGTAAACCCGCGTATACGCAGGTTTCCTTAGTTACAGTCGCGTGTACACGCATTCTGCAAATAATTGCAGGCGCGTATATCACATAATTTTCAAGATTTATAATTTTTCTTTTGCTGAATGTCTGTCTGGTGGTTTGGGTCAGTTTAAAGCAGTCAAGTCCCAGTGACAGTTCTCTGTTTAACAGGGGGCATCTTGTTTCGAACTCTCTCTAGGAGTGCTAGTCTTGTTTTTCGTTGATTGCAAGCGTCATTGATTTTTGACACACAAGGTTTCTGTTTAAGAATCTTGATTGCTCTGTTTCGGCAGAGTGGGAAGATTGTCTTAAAATCTTTGTGTCCATTTTGTTTTCATGACATTTGTGTTTGCTTAACGAAATCATTTTTATGACCATTTGCTCCTTCGTTTCGGGAAAGTTGTTTGTTACCATTTCCTTGAAACTTGTCTTTTGATTTCTTGGACTTTCATTGCTGCTTTTGATTGTCAAAAGCGATTTCGAACACATTTTATTTTTGTTGAGTTCTCATCATTTGGAAGGTGTCAATTCACAAAAGTGTTTGGTGGCTTGTTTATCAATCATTAGTGTCTGTTTTTTTTTGAGAGTTTTCCTTTGAAAAAGACTTTTTGGTTTGATTGAAAGAAAATCTTTTGAAAGTTTTTGAGTTTCGCTTTCTTAAACTTGCTTCTTATTTGATTTCCTTTTTTGCGAAGTGAAAGTGCTTTGTTTTTTATCTTAAACTTGTTTTTATTGTTGGACGAAATGATTAGTAACAAATCATCTTCTATCTAAGCATTTTAGTGGCAAGACAAAATTTGGTAAAGCAGCAACTTTCCTTCTTTGTTTGCAGAGTAGTCTTAAAATCTTGCATTCACATATAGTTCTTGCATTAGCATAGCTTTGCATCCTCTTTTAGGCATGCATAGTTTTGTTAGCTTTTGTGAGTGTGGAGTTTGAAAAGAAAGCAAAAAACTTTGTTTAATTTGAAGTACATCTGAACCTTATAGAAATTGCTCTTCATCGAAACGAAAAAGTGCATGTGCATGTAGTTAGGATAGTTTCTTTTTGCGTCCTAAAAACACCACAAGTTTCACTTTCGTTACCTTTGACTTAAAGAACAGCCTAATAAAATCAAGCGCTTAATTAAAATCCACTAGAACTTTTTGTTTTAGTTATTACACCAACAAGTTTAGGATTTTAGGGCCTTGGATTAGGCGAGTGGAGAGTTAACTCTCCAAGGCCACATAAAACGTCAAACATAAGAGTCTGATTAAAGAGAGTAAATCCAATAGCGTTAGGAAGACCAGGAAAGCTCCGGATCTGGGAGTTAAGCACGAGGGTCTGTGAAGATAGGGAAGAGAGATACCCCCTCTCCTACTTGTCCGAACTTACCTCACGACTGTTCTGCCTGGCTTCTGCGACGAGTTGGTACCCATAGTTGCCCCTCCTAGGGATCTGCATAGGTGGCTGCGGAGGGGAATCCCGTGGCACCTGAGGTCGACGTTGTATCACTCTCGACAGTACTTCTGGAGGGCACCCTTGCGAAGCTTGGGGGCTTGCACCGGCGCAGGCTGTTGTTAGGAGGTCAGCGTAACTTCCTCTGTTACCTTCGCTGATAGGACTGGGCCGTCATTATCCCAGACTATCTTCGGAAGGCCCCTGACTCTACTTTCTTGTATTTTGGTGTCCGGTCCTCACCACCCGGAGCGGAAATACTTGGAAGTTGTTTGACTGGCTGTTTCTTTAGGGACTTTATAGTGAGTGCTCTTTGCTCCTTGTATATAGTTGGCTTTAGGTATTTTTGTCTAGTCACGTTTGGACTTTGTGTTCTGAGTGACTGGCTTGCTGCTCTACCGATCTTGAAAGGCTTTTGGTTGTTCTTTCAGAAGTTGTGGAGTTGCCTCCTCAAGGGCAAAGGTTTTGATTGCTTATCCATATTCTTTGAAGAGTTATTTCTATATTCCCGCAAGGGAAAGGGTCTTTGGATTACTTAGATATGGCTAATATTCCTGTGGAAACCAACCAAGGTACCCTTCCAAAAGGGGATCCTTGTGCTTTTCCTTTCTTTGGAAACGTTGGTACTCCCTTGATGGCCACTTTGAATATTCCTGGGTTGAATGTTGGACTACCCGTTTGGTTGTGGTCCACTCCGAATATTCCGAATGCTCTTGAAGCTTCTCAGTTGAATGCTTTATTTCAGGGGCATCACATGGGTGCTAATTGTTCATCTTCTTTCAAAGAGAAATCTGCGATTCCTTCTTCTCCCCCTTCTTGTAACAAGAAATCTAAAAAAAGGAGAAAAAGGAAGTCAAAGAAGAAGAATAATTCTATCCTGTCATCTTCAACCTCTGCGAGTCATGTTGGAGATGAGTCTTCAGCCGCTGCAAGTCATGCTGGGGGCACAAGTCTAGTCACTGCAAGTCATACTAGCACTTCATCTTCAACCTCTGCGCGTCATGTTGGAGATGAGTCTTCAGCCGCTGCAAGTCATGCTGGGGGCACAAGTCTAGTCACTGCAAGTCATACTAGCACTTCATCTTCAACCTCTGCGCGTCATGTTGGAGATGAGTCTTCAGCCGCTGCAAGTCATGCTGGGGGCATGAGTCTAGTCACTGCGAGTCATACTAGCAAAGAGTCACCGACCTCCGCAAGTCATGTTCAGGACTCTCCGCAAACCACTGCTAGTCATGTTGGCGGAATGGAGGTTGATAAGAAACCTGGACGTAGAAGTTTTAAACCTAAGTTCCCTTGTAAGATATGCAAGGGAGACCATCTTACTCATTTATGCCCTGGTATTCCAGAGGTTCAAAGGATATGGTCCAAGTCTGAAAGTACTTCTACTCCTACATCTGATATGGTTTCTCATCAATCCCATCAACCGTTGGTTGAAAATGTGGTAGAGCCAGTGCAATCGCTGGCCGATTACACTCCTCTTTTGGGGGGTGAAGTGCCTAACAAAAGAGTCTGTTTGATCTCTAGTACAGAGTCTTCTAGTATAGGGGGCATTCCGGTTTCTCCAAGTGTTCCCCCTCCAAGTTCTAAGAGTGTTTCCTTTGATTGGGATAGTCTTGTTGAGCCTCGTCTTCCTTCCGCTGCACCTTTCCAAATAAAGGTCAGAGTTAATTCCACAAATGTCTATCGATGTATGGTGGATGAAGGATCCTCTACAAGTATTATATCCTCTTTGACTTGGAAAGCTTTGGGTTCCCCAAAGTTGTTGACAGCTCAGAGTCAGTTGTTAGCCTATGATAGAAGGCCTGGTGAATCTATGGGTATTCTTCCTCAATTGCCTATCACTTTAGGTGGGAAGACTGTCTTAATCGATATGATGGTGGTTGATAGCCCTTTAGACTTTAATATGCTACTTGGGCGTGATTATGTCTATGCTATGAATGCTGTGGTGTCTTCACTCTTTCGAGTAATGTGCTTTCCTCATAATGGGAATATTGTCACTGTTGATCAGCTTGCATCTGACAATCACCACCCTAATTCGACTTTACTGCAGAATGCCCCTTGGTTTGTTCCAAGTGTTCAAGTAGACTCTACCCCGCCACAGGTGAATTATGTGGCATTGAGTCCTCAATGTTCAATCGCTTCTAAGAAGGATCCTTTGACTTATTATTTTCCTTCTTGGGACTTGGTCCCGGCAGTTGACCGAGAGATTCTTCCTATAAGGACATGGGACCCTTTAATTCCCTCTTTTGATCCTTGTAGTTCTCATGATTTCTTAGAACTTGTTTTGCCTTCACAGGAGGAACTCTTTGAAGCCATGAGTTATGACTACCAAAGGAGCCCTTGGCCTGAGCCCTGCAAGGGGTTTGTTCAGCAGAACTGTTATGCGTAAGCCGCAAGGCTGCGTGGTTCCCTGTACCATATTGTATATATGAGGTACGCATCTTCAAGTTTTGTATCTTATAACACAAAGATTTTATATGAAGTTTATATGTGGGATGTATTAACTTCGTGTCTAGTGTTCCTATTTATGTTTACAGAACTTGGAAGATTTCTCCTCTGGAAGTTTATGGTTGGTCCGTTCTGACAGGTATTGGTTCTCGAACTTGGCATATAGGTTAGGTTTTTCCGCCTGCATTGTGCATTTATCAGTTTCCTTTTCCATTTTGGCCTTAGGATCGACCCCACCAAGTTATGATGCGGAACCTTCTCATTGCTTAGAAGTATCATGACCTGTGTGGTAGAGCCTACCTTATCATGGGTGCCCTAGTTAGTACCTGATTGTCACTTGGCACTCATGCTGATTTTTTGTCACTAGGCTCGGGAGTCCTCTGTAGTCCCGCCATGACTTGTGCGTTGAAGACTCATTCCTCTTTGCTTCCTCGCCTCGTTCTGGCCTTATACCCTAGAGGCTCCTATGTGTGTTGAGTTGTACTTCTGCATTGCATGTTGACCATTTGCACCTTTTGGCCTATAGCCGGCTTCACTTGGACTCGTGTTTAAGCCCACTTTTGACCATGGCGTCTGCAAAATCAACCTTGCATACCCTTGACCTCTGCAGCTTGACATACCCAGATCCGTGGAAGGGACCTACCTCTGAGTGTCACTGACCAGTTCTTCACCTCCCTGCATTGAGCATAGGAATGTTCCTTTCCCAGGAACTAGAGCATCTGTTTCACCGACACTCGTTCTTTCCACTGTACCATAGCATTCTTTTATTCTTTTTCCGGCTTATCAGAAAAAGACAAAAAAAATTAAATATTCCAAAAAGAGCGGGAACAGGGACATTACTTCCATTTATTGTTGGCAGCTAGAGTCAGTCGTGTCGCCCTTGAACAAAGCACTCAAAACAAAGTCTCCTCCGCATGGGTGGGATTTAGTTTGACTTAGGTAAGCCATAACCTTGTTATCGAGTCAGTTCTCCCCCGATTGGTTATCTCTTCCAATCATATGGAGGGTTCGTTCGTGCCTCCTGCATGACGAACTTATACAGATTCATTATATGCTGCCACATAGTCACATTGAGTCGTGCTTTTGTTCAAGGGAAGTTAGCCTGAGTCGGCCTTTCTGCGGTGTCTCTTGACTCATTTTTCAGTCGGCCATCCCTGGTTGTCAGTGTCATGTCTATCATCACATCAGTTATATTGGTCCTTCACTCGTGCCGGTTTGAGAAGGTCCCCATTGACTTCTTGCTGGCGGGTCTTGTCCTTATCGACGACGACACATTGCTCTGAGGGCAGACCTAGAGACCGCACCCTGGCCCTATTTTCATTATTGATAGGTCACCTTGTGCTCAGCATCGATCAGTATCATGGGTCTTTGACTGAGTGGTTTCCCTTGTGTTCGACATCAGCATACATTATCACACATTGGGATTCGTGCAGTACCTTGGTTTCCATTTGACCCTATTGGTGGATACCTCGCCTCTGTGTCAGCTTTCATTATTGGTTGGTTCAGAGGGTTTCTGCCGTGCGCTAGCCACATCTTGTGTACGCCGGAAACGTACTTCGGTTGGGTTACTACATCTTTTTCGTCCGATTCCTTCCACATTATTGGCCTACGGGTTACACTCGCGCTAGATTGATGGAGGATGCCTTAATGCCTTCCTTCTAGCGGATCTTTCCCTATCGACTCCGACTCATTGCTCTGGGGCAAAGATCTAGAGTCCATTTGGCAGTACCTTGGGGTTTGCAGTCATTAGTGGCAGATTCCTCGCTATCGACAGTGGGAAACCATCATTGTCTCCTGATTGATAGATTCTTACAGGTGTTCGACTTCAGCTCATCTATTCACACTTGTTAGATTGTACTGGGTACCTTGACACTCATTATCATTATCGGTGAGTAGTCTCGCGTTTGTTAACGGTATACATCAATGACCGGTAATCAAACGATTTCTCACATGGTCGACTTCAGATCATTTATTCCCATGGTGTAGAAATGTACCACGGCGGTCGGTGAAGACCTCAGGTTGTATCAGCATTCATTGGTTCACTTGACAGTTGCTCCTGTTACTGCTAGTTGATACCATTCCACCTTATATGTTGCAGTCAGTCATGGCGACATTCTATATGTTGGCACCTGAGTTTGCAGTGTAGTACCATCCTATTCCATCATGTTCAGTTGGTACCTTATGGGATCAGTCTTTGATTTCAGTGATCCGTTGCATCTTTCAGCATCATTGACAGTTTTATATGTGATATTCAGACATGTACTTACTCATTATGGTCAGATGATCCATTATGTATTTTACAGTCATTTATACTTGTATACTTAGTGGATCCGCTTGTACTTGATATGCGGACATGCTTTACTTTTCCTGAGCATGGGTATGCCCGCCTCAGACAGTGTTTCTTTCTGATCTCCTTTCGGTGGCTTGGCAGGCTGAATTCTGGTGAAGTCCTCCTCGGTTTTTCGGCAGAGTTCCTTTCCTTGTACTTACTTAATGTATTTCGGCCATCATGTTCCCCTTCTGACCTCATACATTAGGGGGCATCTGTTATAGCTCCAAATCTCACTCTTATGGTTTGTGATGCTGCACTTATGGCCTAGGGCAACCCCTCCTTCCAGACCTGGTCCAAAAATTTAAAAAACAGTGTTTTATTCCCTATACGCGACTTTGCCCTGTGTTAAACGCGTGTACACGCGGGTATGTCATACCCAACCCGCGTGTATCTATTAAAACACTTAAAAAAAAATATAATTTCCTCTTTTTCGGGCGGTGATCGCGGGTTTACCTGCTGGATCACCTGTTAGTGCCCGTGGCCCAACTGTTCCCAACCAACTCCTAACTAAAAAACTACTTTGGAGAGGGTATAAAAAGACATCAAAGGGAAGGCCAAGGGGAGAGAGAAAGGAGAGCAAGATTATTATGCTGAGATTTTTCCCTTAGACCAGGTCTGAAGTCCTTGGTGCATCCTGCACTTCCCCCATTTTGCATAGGAAACCCTTGTTTCCATGTGTATTGGTGATCATTCATCCTTGACATCATCATTGAGTAAGACTTGGAAGGAGCTCTTGTTGGAGGCTGGAGGCTGGAACGAATCCGGGAGGAAGCTTGCTTGGAGCCTGCTGAAGGTGTTCAGGTGATATCTTTCCGATATATGTACTTTATTTGCCTTTATATATAAAGAAACACGTCTTTGTTCCCGAATAATCTTTCTTTATGCTTATGAGATTCTTGTGTTGAATTCTTATGAAAGTGGTTACTTAAAGATTTTTTATAACTAACTTTATAGCATAAAGATGATTTATACATAAACTTCTATACATGTACTGTTGTGTTCTTTGATTTGTTTGTCTTGCAGGTCAGAGAAAGAAGAAGGGAACTCCAAGAAGGGTTTGCACCCTAACGGTCTTCTCGGACGTAGGACCTTAGGTATGTACCCTAAACATTAGAATTTGCTTAAAAGTAAAAAAGATGGATGTGTGTGTGTGTTTCTTTGTATAAGCAATTTTCAGTCTGGTAGAGTCTCAGCCCAAAGGACTCTAGGGGTACTTTCCCTTCAACCAGTACCATTTCATACGGTCAGCATTGGAAGATGGACAGTTGAAGCTGGAAAAGATACACACTAGCCAGAATCCTACAGATATGTTAACAAAAGTTGTAACCAGGGAGAAACTGAGAATCTACTCAGTTTCAACTGGTCTTCAAGTATGATGAAAAAGATGAGAAACAGCCAGGTCCAAAGTGGAGTCATTGTCTAGCAAATGAAGCAGCAGTAGAGTTTCTATAATAAGTCTCCAAGTGGGAGATTGTTGGGTGTGGAGCTTGATTATCTTGTGTATTCAAAGGTTTCAACCAGATGTATATTCCAGGAAGATTGTACACCCCTCCACGCGGGGGGGTCCGGAGGGTGGTGGGGGACTTGTCCCCCCCATGGGGGTTCGGGGGGGCCGATCCCCCTCGACTAGGGGTTCGGGGGGGCCGACCCCCCCCGACTAGGGGTTCGGGGCCAGTGGTCCCCCAGCGGGGGCTCGGGGGCAGCGCCCCTGAAGCTAAAATAGATGTAAAATTGCCTTGTAAAAGTTTAGTAATTTCCAGTCAATCTGGGCCATTCATTAGGCAGATGATCTGACAGTAGAAGTTATTTTTAATTTAGGGCTTTTTACCCTAGAAGGCAACCCCTCACTATATATGAGGGAATTGTATTGCATCTATGTATATCTGTATTCTGAGTAAGGAGGAGAGAGGAGATTGAGAGCGAAAAGGGTGTTACAACGGATCTGCTATAGGTTGTATCTCTTCAGTTTGCTGGATAATATAATAAAAGAAGGACTAGTTGTTTCTCCGTGGATGTAGCCCAAACTGGGTGAACCACGTCTATCTGTGTATCTCTTGTTTTATGTGTTTTTTGTTTTTATATTTCTGCAATATTTTATGTGTTCCATTGCTCTGTAATATATAATTTTCTAACACAATGAACACAATAAAAAACTTATCCAAATATGGATGAAACACACTATTCATCAAGCACATGAATGTAGATGGAGCATTAGTTAAGCCAAATGGAACAACAACAAACTCATAATTCCCATACCTGGCCTTGAATGCAGTCTTGTAAATTTCCTCTTCTTTGATGTGTACCTGATGGTATTCAAATCTCAAGTCAATCTTCAAGAACATTTTTGCTCCCTTCAGCTGATCGAACAAGTCATCAATCCTTGGGAAAGGGTACCTATTCTTGATATTCACCTTGTTTAAATGGCTATAGTCAATGCACAATCTGAGAGTGTTGGGTAAAATTAATTTTTTAATAAATAAATAAAACAACTAATCACCTAGACATTAATTATCAACTTGATGAGTGTCTTTTTATTTCAAGGCAATCAAAAAAATATATGCATGATAATACCAACAACTAACACTGGTTTTATACGATTGTGTTTTATACTATCAAGCTCATTCAACAAGAAATAAAATTTAGGACTTGAATAATAAAACTAAAAGTAGAAATAAGAAAGTAAATGACAGGAAAAACAATTATGCTAATCACACAACTTGAATCATTGCTAAATTAAACCACACCTTGCTGAATTGGAAATTTAAGCTATTGCACTCAACATAATTCAAATGCTAATCTAGAGCAACAAATCAAATGAAATTTAGAAGTTACAGGAAATAACAAATCTGGAAAATGCAGCAACTTAATAAATTACTTGATTAAAATGGAAATTTACTTTAAAGAACAACAATTGAAATTCAAAGAAACAAGCACACAACTAAACTACTATAGACTTTTAAGGCGACACCTCGTCCAAGGTAGTGGGCCCAACTACCCAAGACTTAGTTCCTCCTTGATAAATAACTCAGATCATATTATAAATAACAGATGTAGAACTCAATGGATAACTTCCTTCATTAAAACATATGAGAGAAATAATTACAACATAATGAAGCTCTTAGCTTTGCCTCAAATTCAACAATTTTTCATCTCCCATCTCTCATCTTTTATCTCTTCTTCTACATCCTATCTAATAATTGTTAATCTCCTATCTCCTAATTATCCTTCCAATTATCCCCTCCAATTATCCTCTTCTCTTTTATCTTTGTTTTCATTTAAATACATAGAGAGAAAAGGGAAGTTACAACAAAGTTGATTACAAACTGATTTCCATTACAAATTTGGATTGTACAAAACAAATTGATTAGGAAGATCATATTTAAAATATATTTCCATCAACATTCAGTAGGAACAAGTCGAATTTGGTATTGCAATTGGAAGAATTTAGAAAACGGTCGCAACAACGAATCTGATAAAATCACCTTCGAAGAACCTTGCGTTTCTCTCAATCCAAACCAAATTTTGGAAAACTTCTCATCACAAACTTAACTTGGCCCATTATGGACAAAACCCATGTTTCAGATTTTCAAGATTCTCCTTCATTTGTTCAAAACATCCAATGAAAAACTGTCGCTTCTTATTCCAGTGAATTTCTGAGTTGGAATATTTGATTATGAGCTAGAAATCATATTTGCAATCTAGAAAAGATCTTGGACGCTAAAATCATGAGTGATGTTACAAAAAATTCATTAATAAACCATCATTGGTAAAATCATGCATAATAATCATCAATTTATTAAAAATAAAGGAGAAGAAATAATATTTATCCATAAGAGCATAAATAATTATAAAATGGAATTATATGATAAATTATGATAAATGACGTGATAAAGAAGGGTAGAAATGGATGAAATAGGCATTAAAAAGTGATAATAATAATGACAAATTAGTGGCCCAACATACCCCCAAACTGAATATGTTGCATGTCCTCATTGTTATAGACATTTTTGTGCCTTACAGCATGAAGCATGAAATGTCAATAATCTGAGGGATCCAAAGTCCCTAAACATGTTGTTCCTACCCCTAGAGGAACAAGGTCAGCAAACCACAGCACTAAATATCAGTTCTCCACCTGAAAACACTAAAAAACAAGCTAATTCTGGATCATTTCAACTGCTCCACTGAGCATCTGCGCTGAATGTCAACTGCTCCACTCTGTACCTGCGCTGAATGTCAACAGTAATGAAGGCTACCTGCGCTGGGCGAGTTTGGCCAAGTGGCACAATCATTCCTCAAGGTGTCAATGCCAAGGAAGCTTCCAAAATGACACTTGGATCAGGGAATTCGCCTAGTGATGAGTAAGAGGGTCTAGATCTCCAAATGGACTCAAGAACTGAAGAATAACTGAAGTGGGAGAGGACACTAGTCAACTCCATGCCAAGCTCAAGCTGACTCATCCTTTCTCCAAAACTCCTATATATAGAGCTCTCTCATGAGGTCTAGGGGGGCTGGAATCTTGTGAAAGTAAGGAAGTGCTGTTGGTTTGAGTATAGAACTATTGGGTGATTTTCTTGAAGGAGGTGAAGAGGAGATTTCTTTCTGCTGGGAGGTGTTGCTGGATTGGGCCTCTTATGGTTGTAACACTCTCAGAACTTTACTTCTTCCATTAATAAAGCATTTGAGGTTCTTCTATATGCATGTGTCTCAATGGCGTATTGATACTTGTATATTTGATTTATTCTAATCCTTGAATCAATTATGAATGTATGCTTCTTGTAGTTTCCCTCTCTTGTTATTTTGCAGGATCTTGGTGTAGCTGGGCCAGTGAAAGAGCAAGGAGCTGGGAGCAAGCAGCAAAGAGAGAAGATTGGATCAATCATTAGCGGAAGATAACGGTTAGTGGATCTCTTTCTCCCCTCTCTTACATCTCATAAAGAAGTAATCTCGAATAGCTTTGCATTCAGTTGTTGCTGAGGTACTATCACCCTTAGAGTGGGATAGGGTCATTCCGTATTGGATACTTTTCCCAACAACACTCATGCAACCCAAAGCCTTTGTATTAACCAAGCTATAAGACAAAAATGTTCATCCCAACTCATGAAATTGATGGGACAAATGACTTCTTCCTCAAATAATGAATATTCAATTTTAGCAATGTTGATGAAGGCGTAACAATTTTCACATTGAATTTCAACTATATGTATATGAAGTTGCAGCAAAATATGATATAAGTAATGACAAAATTCATTAATCATTTTATCAAAAACTACAAACTAGATTTTGCTGAAATTTTGCAAGTGGATTTCTACTATATTAATGATTATCTAATCCAAAAATCAGATCATTTTGATGCACGGATCATGAGATATAAGAAAAATGGTTGTAGGTGACAGTGCATGATTTCTAGAATTTTACAAACCATTTTAACTTGAAATTTTCTGGGTTTGTGTATTTTAATGATACCTCTTTGCTATCCAAAAACCATAAGAATTTAGTTCATAGTTTTAAAGATATACACAAATCAATTTCTGCACTATATAAAAATTAAATTGTATTCCTTAAATGAGAAAGAAAGTAGAAAACATCCATCATGTGTAGCAATTCCTCCCCCAAACTAGAGAATTAGCATGCCCTCATGCTATAATAGAAAACAAATTGAGGTGGTTGCTACAATCATTGTTAAAAACTATGCTTGGTGTAAAACAACATGAAATAAAGGAGGTTTTGAGAATGAATAAGAAGATCGATGGATGATGTTAGGGTTATAATAAATAAATGAATGAAAGTAACACTCCCCCAAACTGAAAGCCTTTATGTCTTGGTGTTATAGCTCCAAATCTCACTCTTATGGTTTGTGATGCCATACTCATGGCCTAGGGCAACCCCTCCTTCCAGACTTGGTCCTAAAATTTAAAAAACAATGTTTTATCCCTTATACGCGACATTGCCCTGAGTTAAACACGTGTATATGCGGGTATGTGTATAGCCAACCCGCGTGTATGTATTAAAACACTTAAAAAAATATAAAACTCCTTATTTTCGGGTGGAGATCGCGGGTTTTACCTGCTGATCACCTGTTAGTGCCCGTGGCCCAACTGTTCCCAACCAACTCCTAACTAAAAAACTACTTTGGGAGTGGTATAAAAAGACCTCAAAGGGAAGGCCTAAAGGAGGAGAGAAGAGAGAGAAAGGTTATTATGCTGAGATTTTTCCCTTGACCAGGTCTGAAGTCCCTTGTGCCTTCTGCACTTCCCCCATTTTGTACAGGAAACCTTTGTTTCCTTGTGTGTTGATGTTCATCCCCCATTTATGACATCATGGAGAGAGTCATGGAAGGAGTTTGTTAAAGGCTTGAGGCTGGAATGGATCCGGAAGGAAGCTTTTCTTGGAGCCTGTTGAAGGTGACTCAGGTGAAAATATTCCTTTTTTATGTACTTTATTTGTCTATAATAAAAGAAACACATGTCTTCGTTCCCGAAATGAATCTTCTTTATGTTAATGATATTCATGTTTAGAATTCATATGTAAATGGTTGTTTGGATTTCATAACTAAGTACCTTTCTTTATAACATGAAGATGGTTTCTTTATAAGTTTTTGTCCATGTACTGTTGTGTTCTTTGAATTGGTTGTTGTGCAGGACAAAAGAGAAGAAGGGAACTCCAAGAAGGGTTTGGACCCTAAGGGCCTTCTCAAACATAGGACCGAAGGTACGTACCCCTATCATAGAATTTGCTTATAATAGCATAATGGCTGTATGAATGCATGTTTCTTTGAATAGATAACTTTCAGTTTGCTAGGGTTTCAACCCAAAAACCCTAGGGGAACTTTTCCCTCTACCACTTGGAAAAATGGGGAGGTGGTAAAGATGTGGAATGAATGATGATAAATAATGCTTAATGGATTTTTATGAAGTTATCCTAAATTTTTAATAAATCAGAAACTTATGCTATTTTACCTCAAGTTTTACCTCCGAAAAAATGTGGAATGACATGTATGGACTGACATTTGTTGAAGTTAATGTAGGCTGAGCTGATGTTGAAAGTGATGCAAAAGGTGGAAGCCATGCAAACACATATTGTATGAACAATTGTTCACATTCGCGAGTTGCTCGAGCCTCTTCTATTAGTTTCAATAATGTGGGCTCGCTACGAATAGAGTTTCCCCCCATACTTTTTGTTCTCATGTAAACAATTTACTATTTTGCATGAAATTTTCTTGAATCCACAATTTTAGTTTTGAACAGCAACAGATAAGCTACATGCCAAATTTCAATCAGAAAAAACCTTTTGCATAAATGGAATAATAATATTTTGTCAAATTAGCAAGTTATGGTAGAGTTTGGTAATTATTACACATGTTATCCCATAATGCATATCTTCCCCCCTCCAATTAGAAAATGGTGTCCATGACCATAAAGCATAGGAAAAAGGGACATGACGTTGAGGATTCATAAATGCAGCTAGACAACCTATCAAAGTAGTGTAAATACGACAAAAAATGGTCAGAGCAGTATAGGCCACGAAAATGGGAAATGACCGTAAAAGGAGTAAAATAGAAGATTGATCATTATGCGAAGAGATATTTCCTGAGGTGGAAAAATGTGATGAAAGCATGAATAACAATAGATGATAATGACTACTCGTATCAATTGATCGGACAATATTGATATAGTGCACACAAAAGCATAGTTTACCATGCATATCGGTTAATAGAGTTATAAATGATGTTCAAATGGTAAATTCACCTTTAGAAATGAATCAATAGGAAATAATAGGATAAAGAATATTTGGTAATGAATCATAGCACTTCAATACCACAAGCAGAGCCACTGCTGCCAGCAAACATTCATAGCCTTGACATGGTTGCTTTTTAATCCAAAAGTGAGCTAGAGTCCTCCATTTAGTATTTAGATGGTTTTTTTGTTATTGCTATAAAGAGACCACTATGCTAGCATGGTAACCAGATAATCATAGTGCCATTCACTAGGATATAACAAAGTGATCAGGCTGACTCGTGATGAGACCTCTTGTCCTTCTGACAGTTTTGACTATCTAGAAGGCCATTACCCTGGTGTGGTGGCCATAATGGAATGTCACTTGTTACATCCTTATGATCATGGTAGGCTGGCTTGTAATGAGACCCCCTATCCTCTTTAAGACAATGTTTGTTGCATTTTCATATTTCTATATTTTCATAGTTTGATGCTTTTATTGTAAAAAGAGGGAGGCTCATTTACTCCTTAAGAGTCAGGGATGGCGTAAGAAGTAAAAAAATGCCAATGAAAGTTATACTTTTACCCCCATATCATCATATCAAAGGGATTTATCAATTGAAAGTGTGAAAGATAAATCGACATGGTATTAAGATAATAAATCATTTTATGATATGTTCAAAGAGAAGATATTTGGCCAGTCATTATATAGATGAACCATGTCAGTTTCGAAATAAAGATAACCATCAAAGGTTTTACAAGTCATAATGGTATTAATATCATTATTTTTTCTTTATCTAGGGTACAAATTCCAAATCCAAACAGATGGTTTTGCTAAGAAAACATAAAAGAGAAAGAAAAATGGAAAAAAGAATGATCAGCAATGAAACAAGAGAAATCATAGTTATTCATTCTACTGATTTAAACAAAAAACACACAAAAATCAAAATTGGGGTTGTTTAATTGATTGAGCAACAATCGTTCAATCGATTGAACAACAACACAAAAATGCAAAAAAGTGTTGTTCAATTGATTGAACAACAATCATTCAATCGATCGAACAATAAAATCATAGAAATGCAAACGTGTTGTTCAATTGATTGAACAACAATCGTTCAATCGATTGAACAAAAAAATCGAAAAAACGCAAAAAGTGTTGTTCAATTGATTAAACAACAACTGTTCAATCGATTGAAAAATAAAATCGTAGAAATGCAAAAGTGTTGTTCAATCGATTGAACAACAAAATCGAAAAAACACAAAAAATGTTGTTCAATTGATTGAACAACAATCGCTCAATCGATTGAAGAACAATCGTTCAATCGATTGAATAGCAAAATTGTAAAAACACAACAATGTTCTTCAATTGATTGAACAACAATCGTTCAATTGATTAAACAACAAAATCATAAAAATGCAAAAGTGCTGTTAAATTGATTAAACATCAAAATCGAAACAAAACGCAAAATGTTGTTCAATTGATTGAACAACAATCATTCAATCGATTGAACAATAAAAATCGGAAAAAAAAGAAGCAAAAGTGTTGTTCAATTGATTGAACAACAAAATCGAAAAAAAAACACAAAAAGTGATGTTCAATTGATTAAACAACAATCATTCAATCGATTGAACAACAAAATCGTAAAAACGCAAAAAGTGTTGTTCAATTGATTGAACAACACAATAAAAAAAACACAAAATTGTTATTTAATTGATTGAACAACAATCGTTCAATCGATTGAACAACAAAACAACAAAAGTGTTGTTCAATTGATTGAATAGCAATCGTTCAAACAATTGAACAACAAAACACCAAAAGTGTTGTTCAATTGATTGAACAACAATCATTTAAACGATTGAACAACAAACATGCAAAAAGTGTTGCTCAATTCATTGAACGACAATTGTTCAATCGATTGAACAACAAACACACAAAAAGTGTTGTTCAATTGATTGAACAACAATCGTTCAAATGGTTGAACAACAAAACAACAAAAGTGTTGTTCAATTGATTGAACAACAATTGTTCAATTGATTGAACATCACACACGCAAAGAATGTTGTTCAATTGTTTGAACAACAATCGTTCAAATGATTGAATATAAAAAAAACATGGAAACAAATAAGTGTTGTTCAATTGATTGAACATCAACCATTTAATCGATTGAACAATAAAACACACAAAGTGTTGTTCAATATATTTAACAACAATTGTTCAATCGATTGAACAACAACACACAAAAAAATAAATGTTGTTCAATTGATTGAACAACAATCGTCCAATCGATTGAACAATAATACGCACACAAAAATAAGTGTCGTTCAATTAATTGAACACCAATCGTTCAATCGATTGAACAACAAAATTCACACAAGATAAGTTGGTTCCATTCAATTGATTGAAAAACAATCGTTCAATCGATTGAACAGAAAAACAAGCAAAAAAAATTGGTGTTGTTCAATTGATTGAACAATAATTGTTCAATCGATTGAACAACAAAATACGAAAAATAAAATCATTGATGTTCAATGGATTGAACAACAATCTTTCAATCGATTGAACAACAAAATACGAAGAAAAAAGATATCAGTTTTGTTCAATGGATTGAACAACAATCGTTTAATTGATTGAACAACAAAATACGAAAAAAGTAAAAAAAAATAAAAAAAAAATAAAAAATAAATAAAAAAAATCAGTGTTGTTCAATGGATTGAACACCAATCATCTAATCGATTGAACAACAAAAAACGTAAAGAAAGAAATTGGAGTTGTTCAATTAATTGAATAACAAATATTCAATTGATTAAACAACAATTATTAAACACAACAAAAAAAAATCAGAGTTGTTCATTCTACCGAACAACAATTGTTCAATTGACTGAATAACAGCTATTAATTCACCAACGGAACAAAAATTACAACTTTGAAGGAAGAAACACCTAAAACAAAAAAACATAAGAGAAATAAGAAAAGAAACAACACTTTATTTAAAAATAGTAAATAAATAAATAAATTAAGTTACAACAGCTACGATGTTATTTCCTAAGGGAATATCAATATGTCAATGGAAAAAAATGATCTCTTGGAAAAATGTTTTGGCAGCAGTGACATGAATCTTCAAATGGAAATCAATTCTCCATTTCTTCTGTTATGCATCCGTTAGGTAATGAATTGGATGAAATTGTCTTGTTTCATTAACATTTCTTTCAAGAATCATTCGTTCATAAATTGACTTCTTTTATTCTCATGGAACCTGCAAAAACAAGTGTTTACCTGCAACAAAAAATGAAATCGTGGAATAAGAGAGGTGATCAGGCTCTCATAATCCAAGACATATGAAAAAAATAACAAGTATTTACTCTGTAAAACAAATCCACAAAAATATAAACAAAGAAAACTTTATTTGTCACCTGCGGGAGAGCAGTGGTCGGCCATACTAACCAGCAATGTTTTAATCATAACTCCTTGTTTTTCGTCTGATTTGAGTGATTCCAAAGCTAAATGAGAGATAGTTCAAAGGTATATCATAAATAGAAATAGGTTTTTAAAATTCCATGATATGATATGTCAATTTTACTTAGAACACCCTGCATAACAAAGTCATTTTCAATTTCCCAACTTAGACCAACAATTGATATTTTAAGCATAATTTTTTTCGTTTGATGGCAGATTCAAATTATTCAAATTGGAGATTAAATTATATTCATGTATATATCTCCAATAGAAACATGTTTTGAAGAAAATAAGAATTGATGAGTCAAATAGGCAAGTGAACAGTTGGAAAAACAGAATTTTAAAAGTGCAGATTTACGATAGATAGTCAGTATTTTGGTCATAACATCCTCATACGATATCTAAATTGAGTGATTAAAATTGTATTGTAAACTATATTCATAGTAGGATATACCATAGAAACATATTTTAAAAATATAGTCATATAGACCTCCAAAAACGGACTGTCCCAACTCTTTTCTTGAGCTGCCTACTAGACACCCTGTCAATGTTTTGGTTATAACTTTTCCATTTCAAATCCAAATGGAGTGATTCAAATTGGTTTGGAAAGTATAAATCAAGGGATAATTAGGATAGGAATAGGTTTTAAAATTTTTCAGTTTTTGTCTCTTAAAACATGATTGTCTCAACTGTGTTCTTAGAACTTTCATCAAGCCGCGAGCCAAAAAATATGATATTCAAGCAATTTTTCCAAATTGATGATAAAAATGAATATTAGTGTTTGTATAACTGTTATTTTCAATACAATACATCTAAATGCACAAATAAATTAAATATTTATCACCAATTTTGATTTCCACACCGTGTTGCAACAAAAACCACTATTTTTACATAATAATAAAAAATGTATTTATTTATGTCTTTATTTATTTTATTTTCTACACTAACCTACTCTGCTTTGAAAAATGAATATGCGTACGTATAAGAGTACTTCCAGTGGAGCCATTTTTGAAATAAGGCCTCAAGTATGTACATACCCAAATTTGAAAAATGCATGTTAATAAATAGTAGGGTATGAGAAGCCAACTTCCCTTGAAAATATGGTGTCAAAAATTGTTGAATAATGGAGTGATGCTGCAAAGAAATGATTGAGTTAAACCAGTCTTCAATATATCCTTCACTTTTTTGATTTCCCATAGCAATCATATCCTGAATTTCTTGAGTTTTTAAAATGACTTGTTGATGCAGATTAGAAGAAACCTCATTTTCTTCCATAAATTCTACAATTTTTGGATTTGAAACATTCCCAAACTCAATATAAGTTTTCTGCAATGATGCATGTGATATAGAATGGGTGGTAAGAGTAGGTAAATTTTTTAGTTTGACATTGTAAGCATGTTGTACTGGTTTATTACTGTGAGGGTGTGGAATGAGTTGAGCAGGAACTTGTGTAGGGCATGGAGCATTTTGATGTAGTTGATTGGATTGTGTGGATGATTTTGATAGACAAGTAAGATGTTGTAGAAGAGTTGGTGAAGGATGATGTGTTTGTGCTACAATATGTGGGAGAGTATTCATGTAATCATAAGATGAACCATGCCAAACTTGTAGACAAGATTGATGAGGGTTATATTGAGATTGACATGGTTGCCCTAACATAGGAGTATTCCATAATAGATTATGCAAGTAAGAAAATGGACAGGAAGCATTTTGAACCATACCTATAGGCCATGGTTTCCATGGTTTTGACATTGTTGCAGCTTCCCCATCTCTTTGAAATGATATTTCCATCCTAGATACAGAAGAGTGACTATCTATGGGATGCTCCTTTCGGTAATGAGGGAAAAACACTTCATCAAATTCTGCCTGATTCATTTAAACCTGCAAAACATTCAATTGTGAATTTAGAGAGCTAATATAATCATGTTTAAAATTTTCAAATAAAACATTGATTTCAGCTCTTATGTCTCCTCTTCTTGTAGTTGATTTGGAAAAGAAATAAGAAACTTCTCTAGAATTATTACCAGCCTTGAAGATTCCTCTTGAATACCTTATGCATAATTCACAAACATCATCATATGATAACTGAAAAACATCACCTTTTCTCATTAGATTTAAGAGTTCTAAAAATTCATCTTTGATTCCTTTAAGGAGTGTTTTTAAGATCTCTTTTTCCAAATACTTATGCTTTGATTTTTGAAGGTTGAATGAAATCGCTCTACATAGTGCTCCAATTTTTCATCTTCCCCTTGTATCATACTGAAAATATCTTCACAGGCCTTGCAATAGTCTTGGTACTTCTTCAAGAATACATTCTTCATGTCCTTCCATGTTTGGATGCAGTTCCCACTAAGGCTCATGAACCATCAGAGTGCTGCTCCTTTTAAAATAAGAGGAAAAATTTTCAACCTTTGATCATTAGTACAATAATCATATCCTCTACAAAGATCTTCAAACTCAAATAATAATGTATTTGGGTCTTTGTTTGTCAAACCATGAAAATTTGGTTGAGAAAACGGGGGAATTATGTGCATTTGTGTCACTCCTAGATCTTTCATAGGGAATTCAAAAGTAGCAATATGAGTCATTTCTTACAATAACAGAAGATGTTCTTCATGTGTTTCTTTGAGGCTCCTCCTTCAAATGTTCCTATCAATTGGTTAGTGGAATGGGTGGTGCTTACATCACCACTTGAGTGGAATCATGAGATTTTTTTCTTTTCAAAATTCTACCTCTAAAATTCCTACTTCTATCAGTGCATGCTATATGACCTAAGCCTAACTACTGAGGGTAGACCCATCACTGGTTCCCCAGGATGCACATGTAGGTTCTTACCTTTTGTCTTCAATATCCAGCTCTCACGAAGTCAGGTATGCATCTACAACTAGATATTAGTGTGGTAGTGAAATTTCACTGTCTCCTCAGCAATGACGCCAAAATGTTGGGTAAAATTAATTCTTAATAAATAAATAAAACAACTAACCACCTAGAGTCACATTAATTATCAACTAGAGGAGCGTCTTTTTATTTCAAGTCAATCGAAAAAATATATACATAACAATACCAACAGCTAACACTGGTTCTATATGATTGTGTTATATATTATCAAGCTCATTTAACAAGAAATAAAATTTAGGACTTGAATAATAAAACTAAAATTAAAAAGAAGAAAGTAAATGGCAGGAAAAACAATTATGCTAATCACACAACTTGAATCATTGCTAAATTAAATCACACCTTGCTGAATTGGAAATTTAAGCTATTGCACTCAACATAATTCAAATGCTAATTTAGAACAACAAATCAAATGAAATCTAGAAGTTGCAGGAAATAACAAATCTAGAAAATGCAGCAACTTAAAAAATTACTTGATTAAAATGGAAATTTACTTTAAAGAATAACGATTGAAATTCAAAGAAATAAGCACACAGCTAAACTACTGTAGATGTTCAAGGTAGCACCTCATCCAAGGTAGTGGGGCCAACTACCCAAGACTTAGTTCCGCCTTGAGAAATAACCCAGATAATATTACAAATAACAGATGTAGAACTCAATGGATAACTTTGTTCATTAAAACATATGAGAGAAATAATTATAGCATAATGAAGCTCTTAGTTTTGCCTCAAATTCAACAATTGTTCATCTCCCATCTCTCATCTCTTATCTCTTCTTCTACATCGTATCTAATAATTTTCTATCTCCAAACTTGCACCCTTTCCTACAACTACGCTTTTCTTGCATAGTTGTCACCATCCTAACTAATGTGGCTTTCTTCCTTCCTTGTAATACTATTGGTTCTCCATTGTCATCAACACACTCAATGGCTTTTTCATAACAATCTACCTTGGTTCTATGAAGATACAACCAGTCCATGCCCAACAAACTATGGTATGAACCCAATAGTAATACATTCAAATGTGTTGCGGTAGGTGTGACGCAGGTAAGTTCCCTCTACGGATAGAGGCAACCCCTCTATCCCTAGAGTGGGTCTAGTCACAACAAAGATAATACCAAAGAAAATTTCCTTATAAAGTTGATGTCATGAAGGCCTACCTTCAAATTGTCGTTCGATGAAGTCCATGTTGTGTTGCTCTAGCTCTCGTTCTTCTAATCACTTGTACCTGAAAACAACGTACAAAGCACAACCATGAACATAATATAGTATGACAAAAACAATCTACTTAAATAGTCAAGGAGCTTCAAGCTATCAATACACAATTCAACTTAAGATATAGGAAATAAGCCATTGATTTGTATTCATGTAAATTGAAGTAAAACTTACAACCAAGCCTTGATGTTGTAAGTATCCTTGAAGGGTCCTATTAGCATGTCTTCGCGAGCATTCACTCATGAACTGTCTCCCAAAAGGATGAATAAATCTCTCTCCTAACCAAAAGGCTAATGCTAGAACACTCTTACAATCAAGCCAACTCCACTCAAAACCATCCCAAGCTAAGTTATATGAGAGGCTACTTCCACACTGTTATAGACATTTTTGGGCACTACAACCCAAATCATATATGTCCATAAACCAAGGTCTCCTAAGTCGCTAAAAGTTTTGTTCCAACCCCTAAAAGAACAAGGTCAACTGATTACATCATCTCCAAGAAGTTCTCCATGAAAAACTACTCAGAACTGGTCAAAACTAGACCATCTCACCTGCTCCATGGTCAAAGTGCGCTAAATCCCACCTAAATGCACACGGGAGGTGTGATGCATACTAAAAAGCCCTTCTATGGGGTGTGATGGGCGAGAGTGGACAAATGGCAGAGTCAATTTGCGAGGTGGAGGATCATGGAATCTTCTAGAAACTTCTCCTGTGACACTTGCCTCTCTGCATTCGCCCAGGGATGAGTAAGAGATCATCAATCTCCAAGTGGAATCAAGAACTATCAGAGAGAGGACACTAATCAAATCTCAGAAGCTGACTCACCCCCCTTGCAAACATCTATATATGGATTCCTCATCCCAGAGATCAGGAGGCTGGAATTTTGTATCTTGTAAGGTAGTGCTGATGGTTTCTTGGTGTAACATCATAGTGTTGGGTGATCTAAGATTTTAAAGAGGTGAAGAAGGGCTTTCTTGCTGAGAGGATGATGCTGGGTCAGAACAATTGGTTGTAATCCTCTTTGCTATTCTTGATATTAATAAAGCTATTCAAGTTTTCCTCCACATTCTTGTATGATTGATGATATATGCATTTGTGTGGTCAATATATATCTGGTCCTATATTATTTATGCTAGTAGATCTCTGTTCTTGGATAGTGTTATGCTGCTTTGATTCCACAGGTGCTTTTTGAAGCCGGGTAGACGAGGAAGCGAGTGGCAAGGATCTATCAGAAGGGAGAGGAATCAAGCAAGGAACCAAGCGCAAGACAAAGGTTGGTCTCCTTTATTCCCCTATTATCTACTTCTCATAAAGGAAAATGAAAGTAGTTTTAGTTTGTTTGTTTCTAAGATAGCTACCAGTCTTAGTGGGACTAGCAGCTCTGCATAGACACTAGTTTTCCCGATAAAAAAATGGCGACTCCGCTGGGGAGCGAATAGATTGTTTGTTTGTCTATATTTGTTTTCTTTATAAACTTACAGACGGAGCCTGAAGTCAAGCCAGCTAGCCTTCGAACTGCATTTGCTATGCAAGTGCAAAGTAGATCAATGCTGCTTCAGTCTATCTCCGGGTTTTGTTTATGAACTGAACAATCGATTTACAAGCTCTCTAATTGCCCTTGTGGTGGCTCTAGTAACCTCCTTAGATCTACCCCTGTGATTTATTTACTGATTATCACTTGCTCGGCCTAAATCCCTGAACTGTGTTGCAAACTGTGATCAAGAACTGGATCAAAAGTCTCGCACTGTACCATCGCACCCTCTCTTCAAGGATATCAGTATGCATCGCACTTCCCGTGTGCTGTAGGTGGGATGCATACTGGAATCCCTGTGTAACAGGTGCGCTGATAAGAAAAGGCTAATTTTGCCTCTAGACTTTGGTTTTTCTTCACTCTTTTCAGCTCTATTCAGGAGTTTTGTTGTCTGTAGTCAATATACCTCTGTTGGAAACCCCCTTCCTTGCCATTATTCTGCCTCCATTGTGCAAAGAACTATAAATGTTTTTATGTATTGTGAGCCATTTTCAGTTCTCTTTTACAAAGAAGTAGCGTAATTGAAATGTCGTTTCCTTGATTTGAAAGTGTCGCAAGTGTCGTTTTCAGTCATAAAAGAGAATTTGATTGTTCTTGATAGTCGATTACACTGTTACTCTTGTATTTTATTTGAATTAGTAGTTTTTCAAGTGTCGAAAGCAAGTTTTCCATTCCAAATCGCAAAGTGTCGTCATTGTCTTCATTTTGTGTTGAAAAGAAGCTTGTTAGTAATGTCGCTTTGAAAAATAATTCAGATTTGCACTTAGCTTTCTTTTTATCATTCACACATTAAGAAGGCTGAAAACAAATACATGCATGTGCATTTGCATTTAGACTATTTGTTGGTTTGATTTAGGACAATGCATATAGTGTGTGCTCTCTGCTCTATTTTGAAAGAATATCATCTCTCTTTCTTTAGTAGCTAGGATTTTCATTGCAAAAAGAAGATTAAACGATTATTTATCATCTTAGATTGCATTTTAGGAATTGTATATCTACATCACGTGGTGAACTTAAAAGGAAAATTTCTTAAGCAAGATCAACTGTAAAATAAATTTAATGAATCTAAAAACGCTTTGGAACCTAACGCACAACATTTAGAAGTCTAGGCTAGAGATGTATTCCAGCGTCGTAAAGCCTGGTAACTGTTGTTTTCATTGCTGGTTGGGTGATTCCTCCACTTTGAGACGACAAGTGCCAGTACGGACTTGTGCTCCCATGTACCGTTGAGTATATATTGGGAGACCACAATAGGCTATATCCTTTATCCATAGGAAGCCGTGTCTGCCGCCCTATCCATCGCAATGCACTAAACACAACATTCGGGAAGATTGACTGTTGTACCGTAAAAAGTATTCTGCAGTTTTGCGATTGGTTTGGTAATCCTTCTGTCTAGATTTCCAGAGTAGTCTCTTTCGTTCCTTTTCAGACTCCTTAAAGGAAAAGGTCCATCTGAGCACTTGTCACTTCAAGCTCATTAAAAATCGAAGGCGACTAGAGTCATCTTTTGTTTTTTCTCGACTCTTAAAAATTGAAAAAACAAGTTGTGTCAAAGTGTCTAAAATTTATTTTAATCGAAATAAATATCACCTTTCCTACGTTGGTCTTAGGTTGAGAAAGATGGAGTCCACCAGCCAAGGATTTCCCCTTGGAGGAAATCCTAGTCCTTTCTCCTCTTGGGGAGATGTTGGTGCACCCCATATGGCCACATTGTCGCTTCTAGGACTGACAATCGGCCTGCCCGTATGGCTCTTCTCGACCTCTGTCTTTAGAACACCGTGATTCTTGAGCAATCAAGTAAGCAACTAGATGATACCAAAGCTACCCCCCAACCTTCTACTTCGTCCGACTCTCCCTCTCCTCCTTCCTCTTCACTTGATGAAGCTGGTAAAGACAAAAGTCAAGTAACTAAGAAGAAGAAGGAGAAGAAGAAGAAAGAGAAGAAGAATAAGGAGCCGAAGATGACAGGGGGCAACCAGGCATCATCTAGTGAAAATCCACACACTGCGCTGTCAAAGCCTAAATCTCCATGTGTCATTTGCAAAGGAGATCACTATCATCGAGATTGTCCTTGCATCCCTCAGATCTTAAGGGACTGGTCTCCTCGTTTGCACAATCCGGTGTCAACAACCTATGATGATCATGTTGAAAGTACACCGTCAACTAGTGAAAGCGAAATGTCGGGACAGAAAAGGAAAAGTAAATTCCCTTGTAAATTGTGTGAAGGCGATCATGCCGTCCACCGTTGTCCCTTCCTAGACGAGGCTAAAAGAGTTTTGGATGACCGTCCGGTTTCACCGTTACGGCTTCCTCCTGGATATAAGAAACTCTTGCCAAGTCCATCACTAGTTGAAAATCCGACTGACATGCCGTTGTGGTTGGTCGAAGTGTCTACCATTGAAGATAAACCATCTGAATTCACACCAGACGAAAGTCAAAAGGTCGAGGCAGCAGTTGACCCGGTCTTGCCTTCAGAAGGTCCATCTTCAGATGATACAGTCACCGAAGAGAACAAGAGCGACACCGTTCAAATTCTCTTCATAAACACAGACTCCGATGAACATGGGGGCAGTCTACCCATTCCTTTACCGCAGGAAGGTAGTTCGTCAGAGTCATAAACGGCCGTCTATTCGGTCCCACCTCCAAGCAACCTAGTTGTTTCCTTCGATTGGAATCTACTAGGCAGATCCCATTTACCGGCTAGTGTACCATTTCGAATCATTGCTCAAATATGAAAAATGGTCACGGCCGGTACCATCATAGATGAAGAGGCTTCTGTGAGTATCCTTTCCTCAACTGCTTGGAAAGCACTTGGTTCGCCATCGCTTTTGCCTGAGATGAGAAATCTAACAGGCTTTGACAAAGGAACCAATCGACCGTTAGGGATCCTTCCCAATGTGCCGATAACATTAAGAAGGAAAACTGTTCACATGAATGTAATGGTAGTCCAAGGACCCCTGGATTACAATCTACTCCTTGGACGCGACTATATTTATTGCATGGGAGCCATTGTCTCCTCACTCTTTAGAGTAATATGTCTTCCGCATGAAGAAAGAGTGGTCAAGCTCGTAGACTAGCTTTCATTCCCCGGTTCACACATAACAAATAGTCAAATACCATCCTTGAATGGTCTTTTCACGCAAGGAATGTCTCATCAATCCCCAGTCCGTCCACCTGATGAGCGCGAGTGATTCGAGAGGACATGATTGAAACCTAGGGGGCATGCACCCTGGTCTGTTTCGGCAGGAAAACCTTGGGTATAGGGTAGGTTTCCGCAAAGGATATATGATTGGTTTATGAGATTAGACTAGAATAAGATTCCTTCGTCAAAGTTATGTGAGTGGAGACAAGTTGCGCCACTCACCTTTGTCTATCTCAAAAGACATCACCGAGGAAGTGTTTTGTCTACAGTGCGGATGGAACAATCTTTGGTAACCTGGAAATTTTTCGCTATACCTGGGGGCATGCAAACCTCTTTTAAGTAAGCGAGAAATGACCAGCCAACGTTAGCTCTATGATTCCGCTGAATTCAACCACCTAGGTCGGGTGAGTGGTTTGATTGACCATTCATCTTCGCAGGGGCCAGATGGCGCCGACAAAGTAAAGGAGAAAGTTTCCTACCTAACCTTGGCGGTGATCTTGGTAATTAAGTAGAGAGGCGTAGTTGGTCATTCCTAGCTTGCATATGAGAGGCTCCAGGGTAAAGCTTTGAAAGGTGCAAGCTCCATAAAAAATGGCATCTCAGACGAGACATCCTTATTATACTACTGGATCGAGCAGTTTTTATGTGGAGTTCAAGCTCGTTAAAAACTAAACATAAGCAGTGAGCAAATGTTTCCCCCAGAGTTTAAGTTCATTCATCAAAAAATGAACCAATTTCTGGTAAATAACCATCGTGAATGAATTATCATCAGCCTTTGAAGCCTTGGTCGTGTTCTCATCATCACCTCCACTCTGTATTGGCCGATCATTCACCTCCATTTGATTGTTTACCCTTTTTGAGGAACAGCTACGAAGAGTTATCCTATTAGCCATCCTTGTGACACTGCCATGATTGGAAAATTCCAAACCTTACCTGGAATTAGCTGCTACCCGAATTTATCACTCGTTCCTCGAAAAACGAGTCTCCTTTAAGCTCTTTTCATCTGACTCGTAAAATATGAAAAGATTTCCGAGTAATTGGCCTCTCTAGCTCGTTAAAGTGACCGGAAGTGCTATCCCTCCTTTAGATTTTAATCTTTTTGGACCTGAGGGATTATTACACAAAAAGATCGAGCGCTTGTTTGTTCGGCTCGTTAAAATTACCGAAAATTCATCCCTTTTGTATTATTTTATACTTTTTCGGACTTAAGGGATCATTTGACGAAAAAGGATTGTTGGAGTTTTCTTTATGTCCCTTTCAGACTCTCTAAAATTGAAAAGGACCGAGTTATCTTTGTCGTTAAACTCGTTAAAACCGAATAGCGACAAACTTTTCCATATAGACAAGAACGAGTTTCACTATCGCTAAGCTCGTTAAAACATAGCGATGGGTTTGCCCGAAGGGAAAATTATAGAACAAGAATATGTTATCCTCCTCAAGCTTGACAAAAATAAAGAGGTACTGGTCAGCAATGATTGGGGAAAAATTGGGAAGAAAACTTGGAGAAACTTTATTGGTAGCAAGTCGCTCTTGAACATGAAACTTTCGCTCCGCATCCGAGTCGGGTTGGGTTGTTCCGTTCACTGGTCATATCACCATTGGTCCATCACACCATCCACATTTGGGGTTAACGCTACCAATCCATCATGTCAGTGTCGGCAATATGTTCAAGAGAAGTCGCGCAGAGAATTCACCTATGTCTCATCCACTGCAATACATTTACGCTCCATTCTTTCATGACCGCCACCCTGAACCTTATATCATCAGATCATTTTCACCTCCATTAAAATCATTTGCTCCGTTCCGTGTCATAGATGTGGGATTCATTAAGGCCCTCCTATGACGGATCACTTCTTGTCGACATCAGCTCATTATCCAGGAAATCGATCTAGGAACAACCTTTTCAGTACTTTGAAGCTTGCATGCCTCAATGGCAAGTTTCTCACTTCCGGCGACAGGTTTACATCAATGGCCTTCGACTGAAATATTTTTCGTGGTGTTCGACACCAAGTCCCTTATCCACACCACGTGAATTGTACTGTAGTACCTTGAGGGTCATCATCATTATCGGTGATTCCTCTCGGGCCTGTTAACAACTTACATCACTGGCTGGTAATTAGGCGATGTCTTTCCATGTTCGACTCCAGAACATCTCTTACATGGATCGACTTGTACTTTGAGTGAAGATCAAACGAGATTGAAGACCCCAGATCTAGTTTCATCCATCCGAGCTGCGATATATATTCAAGAAAATAAAAACATCAAATGTACATCATTGCTGCACAGATAATCATCTAATCAAAGGGATGATGGCTCTACCAGAATCATCAGTCTGCACTCAGACGATTGTCTGTCTTATGTACATGTAAATGAATTTATAAAGCTGAGCATGGGAATGCCCGCCTCAGCTAGATCATGAAAATATTATGAAGATAATGTATTGTATTGTATCTTATTACAGGTCGCCTTCCAGCTCGAAAAAACTTCGGATCCTCATGATAAAGCATTTCACCCGACATCAAAAGATTAACGACCTCATGCTTTAGGGGGCAACTGTTATAGACATTTTTGGGCACTACAAACCCAATCATATATGTCCATAAACCAAGGGCTCCTAAGTCCCTAAAAGTTTTGTTCCAACCCCTAAAAGAAAAAAGTCAGTTGATTACATCATCTCCCACAAGTTCTCCATGAAAAACTACTTAGAACTGGTCAAAACTGGACCATCTCACCTGCTCCATGGTCAAAGTGCGCTGCATCCCACCTAAATGCACACGGGAGGTGTGATGCATACTGAAAAGCCCTTCTATGGGGTGCGATGGGTGAGAGTGGACAAATGGCAGAGTCAATTTGCGAGGTGGAGGATCATGGAATCTTCTAGAAACTTCTCCTGTGACACTTGCCTCTCTGAATTCGCCCAGGGATGAGTAAGAGATCATCAATCTCCAAGTGGAATCAAGAACTATTAGAGAGAGGACACTAATCAAATCTCAGAAGCTGACTCACCCCCCTTGCAAACATCTATATATGGATCCCTCATCCCAGAGATCAGGAGGCTGGAATTTTGTATCTTGTAAGGAAGTGTTGATGGTTTCTTGGTGTTACATCATAGTGTTGGGTGATCTAAGCTTTTCATGAGTTGAAGAAGGGCTTTCTTGCTGAGAGGATGATGCTGGGTCAGAACAATTGGTTGTAATCCTCTTTGCTATTCTTGATATTAATAAAGCTATTCAAGTTTTCCTCCACATTCTTGTATGATTGATGATATATGCATTTGTGTGGTCAATATATATCTGGCCTATATTGTTAATGCTAGTAGATCTCTGTTCTTGGATAGTGTTATGCTGCTTTGATTCCACAGGTGCTCTTTGAATCTGGGTAGACGAGGAAGCGAGTGGCAAAGATCTATCAGAAGGGAGAGGAATCAAGCAAGGAACCAAGCGCAAGACAGAGGTTGGTCTCCTTTGTTCCCCTCTTATCTACTTCTCATAAAGGAAAATGAAAGTAGTTTTAGTTTTTTTGTTTCTAAGATAGCTACCAGTCTTAGTGGGACTAGCAGCTCTGCATAGACACTAGTTTTCCCGATAACACACACTCTAGCAAAACTCTCTACTTCTACTGTTGAATTCTTGAACTCTAAAGCTAGATGATCTCAACCATGAAGGAATTATTTATAGGAGGATGAGCTTCCATAAGATATGGGAGAAAGAGCTTATCCCTTTGATAGGTTTCATAAAATGTGGAACAACCATCCCAAAGGAGAGAGGCGAGCTCATTTGATCCAACAACCAACCCTAGGACCGCCCATGAAGCTGTTACACTTCGAATCTTTGACGATTTGTTTAAAAAACTTTCCAAAAGTAGCTTGTCATGAGTGCAACACAGAGACAAAGCGATGACTTCGCTAGGGCTAGTTCAATCTTGGCCATCTTCGCGGGTGGAACAATTGCTGACCTGCGACGACCCAAAAACATAGGTAAAAAAGGTCTGCTCCAGGATTAGTGAAATGAGGTATTCTTCTTGAGATGACAAGGAAGACATTGACACATAATTTGCAACATGACACAAGTTAGATGTCAATAACACGGACCAGTAGTGTCCGAGATTAGGGAATGCGGGGTTGGTGACAAATTATTGTGTAACAGATGCCCCCTAAAGCATGAAGGCCGAGAGAGTGGGAGTGGTGAAATGCTTTATGAATCCATAACTGAAACAGAACACCATTGCGGAGAACCTGCAAATGAAAGTACAACTGATATCTTTGATACATGAGTACATAGTGAAAGGAAATACATGTGCATAAGGCATGGGTGCAGCCATCCAGAAGATAAACATAAATGATCTGTGGTATGGATGCAACCATCTATTTAAATAGACCATATAAAAGACTCAGGTATGGTCACAACCATCTAATCAAAAGAGTCATGTACACAATCATGAATCAATCCGTGCAACCTGGACTTGTGTAATCTGAGCTCGGGGTCTTGAATCCCAACCCAATAATGGTACAAATTCTAATATGCGAATAGATGTGCCAAATTCGAGCATACTAGAAAATATCTTGATTACCGGTCAATGATGTAAACCATTAACAAGTGCGAGAGAGACCACCAGTGATGTCAATGGTTCTCAAGGTACTGCTAGTACAATCCACAAAGTGTGAATAATTAGCTGAAGTTAAACACCCGTGAAATGACTTGATCGAAGGCCAATAATGAAAGCCTGTCATTGAATGCGAAGAACTTGCCATTAAGGCATGCAAGATCCAATGTACCAGAAAGGAGTCTTTAGATCAACTTCCCGGATAATGAGCTGAAGTCGATAGGAAGCGATCGGTCAAAGGAGGGCCATAATGTTTCCCACATCATGAACATGAGACAAAGGAACAAGATGAGGTGGATGAGACAGAGAATCCGAGGAAGGTGTGCAAGGAGACAAACTTCAAAAGGATTAAGCTCTTGAACATATTGGTAACATGACTTTGGAGTTTCGCTGCATTTTGGTACCAAGGGATCAAAGGTCATGATGATGCAACAAGGATTAGATGGAATGAGGAAAAATGGATAACCCAAAACCCAGAAGGCCAACGATAAAGTGAGGATATCCCAACTTGACACGAAGCAGAAAGAGTGTCGATGTTTAAGAGCGACAAGCTGCCGTAATAATTAATACAACCAACGGAATAATTCCAAATTTCCGCCCACCATTTCTGGCGAGTACCCAATTATTTTTGAAACACAAGCTTGAAGGGGATATCATATGCTTGTAATGTAAGTTTGTCCTTCAGACAAATCCAACCTAGTAAATTTTAATGAGTCCTAGGAAGGAGAAGCTCGGTCTCATCATGATGACATGCTCAAAAGGATAGGACACACTGGCCAATCAACAAACAAAACTTCAAAATTGAAACCTACAGGAATCTTCGCAAGCATAAAACTGATAACATGCACTGACAATGAAACGTCACACCTCCCTAACTAGCCACTTTGCAACTTCCTCGCCAAAGTACACTTGTTAACAGTGCCGAGCTGATTTCAGAGCTCGTCGTGACTGTGAGGTGACTTAATCGCACCAAACAGTAAAAGGCGCAACTAATAAGATATCGCAGGCACGACCATCTTCGTGACTGTCATAAAATAAACTGCGACGACCCTAAATCAAAGGAATAAATTTAAAATCTAGTTGAGGGAAGGCCAGACCCTTTATTTATGACAAAGGGAAGACTACCAAGAGTATTCAAACAACCCATAACATGAAGAATTCATCCCGAAAGTAAAGGGGACAATAAATAAGCAAAACAAAATCAAATCAAGAGACAAAAGACAAAGGTCCCCAATATGGTTGCCAACTTTTGATGCAGGCAAGTTCCCTCTACATACAGAGGCAACCCCTCTAGCCCTAGAGTGGGTCTAGTCAGAGTAAAGACAATACCGAAACAAATTTCCTTAGAAAGTTGATGTCATGAAGGCCTACCTTCAAATCGCCGTTCAATGAAGTCCCTGTTGTATTGCTCCAGCTCTCGTTCTTCTAATCACTTGTACCTAAAAACAACGTACAAAGCACAACCACGAACATAATAGAGTACGAAAAAAATGATCTACTTAAAGAGTTAAGGAGCTTCAAGCTATCAATACACAATTCAACATAAGATATATGAAATAAACCATTGATTTGTATTAATGTAAATTGAAGTAAAAATTACAACCAAGCCTTGATGTCGTAAGTATCCTTAAAGGGTCCTCTCAGCATGTCTCTGAAAGCATTCACTCATGAACTGTCTCCCAAAAGGAAGAATAACTCTCTCTCCTACCCAGAAGGCTAATGATAGAACACTCTTACAATCAAGCCAACTCCACTCAAAACCATCCCAAGCTAAGTTATATGAGAGGCTACTTCCACACTCTAGCAAAACTCTCTACTTCTACTGTTGAATTCTTGAACTCTGAAGCTAGATGATCTCAGCCATGGAGAAAGTATTTATAGGAGGAGGATCTTCCATAAGAGATGGGAGAAATAGCTTATCCCTTTGAGAGGTTGCATAAAATGTGGAACAACCATCCCAAAGGAGAGAGGTGAGCTTATCTGATCCAACAACCAACCCTAGGACCACCCATGAAGTTGTTACACTTTGAAGCTTCGACGATTTGTTTAAAAACTTTCCAAAAGTAGCTCGCCGCAAGTGCAACACAAAGATAGATCGACAACTTCACTAGGGCTAGTTCAATCTGGCCATCTTCGTGGGTGGAACAATTGCTGACCCGCGACGACCCAAAAACATAGGTAAAAAAGGGTCTACTCCAGGAGTAGTGAACTGAGGTATTCTTCCTAAGATGACAAGTAAGACATTGACACATAATTTGCAACATGACACAAGGTAGATGTCAATAACACGGACCGGTAGTGTCCAAGATCAGGGAATACTGGGTCGGTGACAAATTACTTTGTAACAATAGGCATACCATTCAAGTCAAATGCACAAGATCTTACACAATGATGAACTCTTTTCTTTGTACTTGTAGCCAATTGTACTAACCAAGACTTTGCATGCAATTCCTTACTCAAACCACACTTATCCACCAAGTCAGGACTAATGTAGCTATAATTATATCTAGGGTCAATTAAAATAGAAATAACTTGATCACAAAGCTTATCATCCATCTCAATGATAGATTCCTAGTGTTTTTCCTTCCTGTTGTCCCACTGTTGCATATATACGTGGAATACTCTAACCAACATCCCCAACAGTTTGTGCCTCCTGTCCACTATATATTTGAGGCCTACCACCCTGATTTTGTGGATAATCTCTCTTAAGATGTTCTTTTCCACATGTCCAACACTCTAACCAACCAGTATCAACACCTTTATGTTGCTTATATGACTCATGTCTCTGTCTAGTTGCATTAAAATTCTTTTGTGGTGCCACATTCTCTTTCTCATTGCCTCGGAAGGTCTTTTCCTCTTAGGCTGCCATTTACCTTTACCTTTATCCTTTCCTCTCCATCCATGCTGAGATTCATTCTTACACTTTTATTTTCATAGAAATGGTTCAGTTTCCCATTAAATTCCTCAAGTGATTGAGCCTCATCACACTCAATCCAATCTCTAAATTCTCATGGAAACCACTAACAAATATCTGAACTTTAGCCTTCTCATCAGTAAGATATGGTGCATACCAAAATAGCTCTAGAAACTTGGTCATGTACTCCTCATCTTTTATTGATCCCATATTTAGCTCATAGAATGCTTTAGCCTTACTGTCGTAGTACCTTTCTAACAAGTACTTCTTCCTGAAAATCCTTTTGAACTATTTCCAACTCAAGTCATCTACCCTGATGTATCGAACTCACTTAACATCTTCCCACCAAATGTTTGCTTTACCTTTCAAGTTGAATATCACTTCTCTGCCCTTCATGTTATCTGTGTAATTATGTAACTCAAAGAATTTTTTCATCCCAAGTATCCAAGCCTCTACGTCTTTTGGCTTCTTCATAGTTCCATCAAAAGTAGGTGGTTTTTCTTTCTTGAATTCATTTGGCAAGTATCCCCTATCTTTCCTCCTGTAAGGATGATAATGAGGACGATCACGATGTTTATCAGAACCAGAACTAGAACAATACATGTACTCATCGCCCCTCCTATCTAGAGTATCCAACAACCTGCCATATCTCACTGTGTCATATCTATCTGACTTGTGCCTACCAGGAGAGCTACTACCATATGCCCCATTAGTTCTATCCTCATGTCGATGGCTGATCCAAAGCAGCCCTTGTCGCTGCAATTCTGACAAACACTTAATAAGTATAGCATTAACCTCTGCTTGCTTCTCTTGTGCCTGTATGATTCAATCATTATCCGCCTTACATATCCTTATCTCTTCCTTCAAAATTCTCAATGTAACTACCAAATCAAAAGAGTTCCCAACACCATACTACTATTCGGATTCATAGGGAGAGTCTTTCTAGTCAACCATCTTGCTAGCCATTTGATCTCTTTCTTCTTGCAATGCATAATATGTCAGATAAACTAAATCACAATAAATCAACGTACCTTAGCATAGCTTTGGGAGGATACCTTGTTTGCAAGATCACCAAATTAGTGTGATACATGTATAACATAGACATAATAGCATATAGACATACAACAAGTAAGTGCATCAATGCATAAACATTGTTCTAGCTAGGGTCCAGTCATTAATGCAAGGCCATATCAACATTGCATGCTATATGCATGAAAACAACCATTACTCCATTGTACACCTTTCCACGTGCAACCAACAACACGCATGAGAAATTCCCAATCAACTACACATATGCATAAACACATGTATTCGAACATAAGTGATCAATTCTTGTAATCAACCTACAAGACTGATACATATAATCAAAATATTCAATAATGTAACCTAACATACAAGGATGTAAGTAGGCGACATAAAATAAACATGTAAGTGACATATAATCCATATACAACTAGGCACATACTCATGACAAATACACTTCACGAAATCAATATCAAATTCTCCATGTCAACCTAACTTCAACCATAATCAATCAGTAATAAAATGCTACAAGCACATGGAATGTAAGTTTAAGAAACACACATGCAATTGACATGCATGCATGGCCAACACACACTGCCCATCCAATCTGAGGGGTGAACCATGCTTTGATACCACTTTGTAACACCCTCCTCCCACATCCACCCAAGTAACCATTCCAACCGGGTAAACATGAGATGAGAGGCTACTATGATCATATTCGACCTCCAATGTGACTTTAAGGAAGTGGAATCAATGGAAACATCACACACAACCATCCAAAATCATCAACAAAACCCTCAAGAAACAAGTCAGCCACTTAGATAGCCTTTCCATGGGTCCCACTTTTGTTTTGGATCTCTTAGGCCATATTCGCTCTCATGATATCGGAAAGGGAGTGACCAATAACCCAAAGTCACTCTCACAAGCTTTCCTGCTAGTGACCCGAGACCCAAATTACCAGTTTTGTGCCAGTGACCTTGGGATTTAAGCCACCTTTTTAGGCCCAAAACCCAGTCCACTGCCCATAATGGAGTGATAACTTGAAATCATTAAAAATACAGGGAAACAATGATGCAAAAGCAATAATCTGAACAAGACCATAACTAGACCCCTATTAGCCATGCCAGGCATTTCGTTAAACATATCATCAACATATAACCTACACAAGTAAACAACTGAATTAAATGTAGGGATCTCATACTTATCTAAGAATCACTATGAACCATTGTTCCCTCATGTCATTTGCTACAATATCCATTCATTTACAAGTAAAAATATGTTGAGAGCCATACATAACTGCTACCATAATTTATATATATAACCATCATAATAGGAACATAATTACCATAAACATATTAGCCATCAAAATCCACATATACATCAATACATTTACAAATGAAAATCAAGGGAATGAATTTCTCATTAATGAATGCAATAAATGAACCGGAAATGGGACTACCATGTTCCACCCAACCATAGATTGGTTGAACCAAGTGTCTTTTTAGCCAATCACCCCTGTGCCATATTCCAAGCATGAATTTGGGACTCAAACCAAAAGAACCAACCAGGGCATACCGAGGCTAAACCACCTCACCCTCATCAATAGAAACCAGGCTTTACTGTAATCCATCCCAGGTCACTAGGCCACACAATGAACACGTCATAACATGATTTACTTTGATCTCCACCCAATCACTAGGCCAAAAAAGCATGGATGCCACCAGATCTCTCTACCTACACCATGAGGACATTTCCTGTCTCCTAGTCTCTCAAGCTTTACCGCAATCCAAACCCAGATCACTAGGCCCTAAACTAGACCCACTCTCCAGGCTTTACCGCATATCAAAAACCTGAGATTACTAGGCTGAACAGAGAGAAAATCACCTCTTGGCTTTACTGTATATACTTCCATCGCTGACAAGGATTCGTAGGCCATCCGAGGCAACACAAATCCAACTTTACCGCAACCCACAGTTGGGCTCAAGGGTTACTAGGCAATGTCTTCTACCATTTCAGAGATCCACCTCACTCAGTGTTGAATCCATCTAGCAATCCAACTCAACCAAAACATGAGAGCCCCATCACACCATGGCTATCTGGAAATGGAAAGGCTAGGCTAAAAACACTTGCACACTTGGAAAAACCCATGACATGATAGAAAATAACCACATGCAATACCATTCACGCTAAATCTAGCAAAGAAAATACACATGCAAGTTGATACATGCAATGAAGCCTGGTGTAGCTGCTTGATCCTGCCTTTCCCTGCTTGATAATTTCTTTCTCTTTCCTTCTTTTTCTTTCTTGCTCCAATGCAAAAATACTCCAAGAAAACTCTAAGTGTCCAAGAGTATGAGAGAGAGAGAGAATAATGAGAGATCTCCAAAAATCAACTGGAAAAAAGATTATCAACTGAACCTCATAAGCCTTTTTATGAATGAGGCCTCTATTTTCTTCATTTTCCATCATTTTCCTTCATTTTCTCCTCACATGCAACCTATGACCTTTCACCTCCCCTTTCTCCTAATTTCCATTATTTTAAGAAATAATTGTGCCAAAAATTCCATTTTGCCTTTCCAAAACCTTAGCCATTGCCTTTGCCAATTTTCTTGGCCATAAACAACCAAATGAACACCCCCCAGGATGTCATGGCCAAAATTTAGCTTGGAATAAGTGTCCCATCAACTGCGGTTATTGTTTTTAACTTTTATTACATGGAATTTTCACTAGGGCTATTACATATATCATTGGGGTGGAAGAGGTGTCTCGAATTATTGACAGCAAGAGAGGTTATTCCTTTGGAAACTGTTATATACCTATGAAATTAATATGTTCACTCTTAATTTTCTCCTTTCCCTTCTCTACTCAATTGGATTGGGAAGAAAAACACCATTCAATTACCATACCGAGTCAAGGAATGAATATTATAAAATAGATATGGGAATTATAGTTTTGCTTAAAGCCTTCCATCCATCACGAATCGTATTTTCCATCGAGACATAATTGACTTTTGAGATATGTAAACCCAACCAATGAAGAGTGACCAAAATTTAACCAAGTGTTGATGTGTGCCACAAATACCTTTCAAAGCTTCACCGCATTGTCTTTTGAGCCAAACAAAGTAGTTTTCATGCACGATCTTATTAAACAAAACACGAAAGAAAAGACATGAAAAAAGCAAGAAATGCAAAAGAAAAAGAAAACAAATGTAATACTTGAAATAAAAAACATCATGCAAAATAGAAAACAAGAAAACAACGCAAATGAAAAGATTAGCTGAGAAGCAAAATTTAGGGTGAGTGTAATGCAAAAGAAAAGCCATAAAGAAACTAGAACTACTCCTAACCTAACCAGCCAGAAGGTCAAGGCTAAGTGAAGTGAAATTTTCAATGTAACCATATAAGTTGTTCCCAACTTTCAAGTACAAAGATGCAAGAAATCAATATCAATATAAAGTAATATGCAAAAATAAAGATGTGATCCTGAATAATTTGCACAAGAAATTGAAGGTCTTGCTTACTGGCAGAAAGATGTGCCATAACAACTAACTTTAACCAGTCTACAGTCTTACCTTTTTATTATAACAACAATCATGCAAACCTCGAAATATTCTCATGAATGTACGTTCATCCATGTTCTCATTCTTAGAAAACATCAAGAAATATCGAAACTTATTATTTGCGTCCAAGATTTGGGTCACCACGCGCACTGCTTTCTCCTTGATGCTGGAGATGGCATAGCCCCTTTTATTATTTTCCAGCTTGTACTTTTTCTTCATGGCCTTCACGTTGGCCAAGTCACTGCCCTTCCCTTCTGATATGTCCGCGTGGTCCTCTCCTTTACATGGAAGCCAGGAGATGCAGTGAATCAGGTCTGCCGTGATGGGGATGGGCTCCTCTAGCCACAAACACCCATCATGCACCAGAGAGAGCAGCTGCCTGACGACGAAAATGGTTATTGGTGTGCGGTGGAAGTGCGGCACCCAAAGCAAATTTAGTAGTCCAGCCTTCTCCACTCCGCGCACCACTTCCGCGGCTCTAGCTCTGTAACCCCCGTCATGGTGTTCTACTTGGGCTTCATGAGGTTCCTTGTCTCCAGGTGTGGGAACTTCTTGTGGTTAGCGAAGTCCCAATCTTCAAATCTTAGGATCAACATGCATCCCAGGTGCGTGCCCTCAAACATAATGTTATCTGGGAGGAGCGGGGTTTGGAGCGAGCTCTTGGTCTCGTCCAGGTCCTTGGGCACTTTTGCCTTCACCTTTCGGGGGGGGACATAGGCAGGCAATTTTGTCATGGGGTGCATTGAGTGTCCTCCTCCGTGCCTTCATCCTCCTCCTCTGTGATGATAAGATCCTCTAGATCTTCTTCTTCTTCATCAATATCTATAGTGAAGGCTTTCCCTATCTCCTCCATTGACAGCTTGGTGCACAACGGGTTCCGTGGGGACATACGTATGGGGACCATTGCTTGTTTGTCCTTCTTGGGTCTTGGCGTGCATGGTGATTTCAGGATTTCTATCGCAATCCCGATGCCTTATGGAACATCCCCATGGTCAGGGCTTGCACGACCTACTCGATGGTCATTTCTGTTATGTCCATGATATCCTGAGTAGTTGCCATTGTACTCATCCAGAAATCTAGCACTCACGAACTCAGGGGCTCAATCAACCTCAGCTCACAACACTCAGGGCTCTGCTCAATCGATCAATTCGCAAATGACCAAGTGTTTTTTGTTGGGCAACCCTTTGTATTTTATAGTGCCTTTTGAATTCGAATTCGACCATTCAAAACAATTCCGATTCATTAATACTTTCTTGGTAGTAGATTTTCCCAAATCTTGCCCATAAATAGCATCTTAAAGGCATTCCACCCACTCCATTTGGCCTCAAGTTGAGCCTCCCATTGTGAATAGTGACTTCAATGATCACTTTCTGACCAACCCGCGTGGTAGCACAACCCCCCGTGTGTGGTCACGGACCTTGTGACTTTTTGTTTCTACACACAACTTCAACCCTGCGCAGCTTCCAGGCAGAGTAGTTTATAGTCCCACGCTTCCTTTCAATTGCTTGGAGCACTAAGACTATATTTCCTTCGGCTAGTCAGGTGGCCGCACCACCTGTGTAAAGTTCCATCCTGTCCTCCATCATGGTTCCTGGAGAATCCCCACCTTTTATTGTTACAGTTGGCATCGCGAACTTCACCATTTGCAACGTGCTACCCTGGTCACTATACTTAGTAGTATGCGGTCCAAGCCAAGGCATAAGGCTAATCAATTCATGGAGATAGTGCTCAAACTTGTCAGCATGATCATATGCATCTTGCCTTACCATTCTTCTTCAAGTTCTTGGAGTCTAAGGTGTCCCTCTTGGATTTCTACTTCCAAGGTTCTACGAACCGTCGTCCCTACCAGTGCTGGATTAGGCTTTTCAAGTACTAGAGGGCTTACAATGTTCAACTCATATTCCAGCCTTGGCGGTGCCTGCGTGGTCCTGTTCTTGCACGTGGTCCTATATGCCCATAGAACCACTAGTACGCACAAGTCCTAGTTAGTCCATTTCACATTGTGGACCCTATTCAGCACTTCGCCCACTTTGTCAAAGGCTTCTGCGTGAATAACCTTCTGTGTGCTTGGTCTTACCATACCTCCTGGTCCCAAATGGAGGGGTTGTTCATGCCATTGTCTTGCCTGCTCCTGTTTACTGATCATGTTTCCTATCGCGTAGACCGTGTGCCTTCATGTAGCTTGCGCACCATATGCATGTATACAGCTAGAAAGGTGGGCGCGTGGGCTGTTTTGTCCGTCATACTTGGATTTTATCCACATCTGAGGCTTCCCAAATCATAAGCACATCATCCTTCTGCATTCACGCCAGTCCTCAAAATTTTGCTGGTGCTTACCCCACCACCTTGTGGGCGTAGCGCGCAGTACCCATTTCAGAGCGTCAAAATGCTGTTGTTCTGGCACTTCTTTTTCAAATTTGTTCAGGAACTCCTCCACCTCGCTTAACTCATCATACGTAGGCAGGTCTCTTGTCTCCATTTCTACGCAGCGTAGTGACCTTATCATCATGTTACAGTTGAGCATGGTTACCTTGTGTAATCGGTTATGCCATTGTTCTATCTCTTCGTCAGACTTTGATGTGCAGGAGCTTTCGTGCTCCCAAGAGATTCGACCATTCGCAGTGGGATTTACCTAGTCTTGCTCCCGCGCGGTTAACTTGTAGATGCAGTCCAAATCATCATCGCTATCATTGTCGCACACTGGTTCTGTGTAGCGCGATCCTTCTACATGGTTTAAAGGTACCACTACGTGCAGTGACTTTTTCTCAAAAATCATCTTGCGCTTCTTTAGATTTATCACTCCATTCATGTCAGTGGCCTGATCTATTCCCAGTAACATGGGATAGGGATTGCTATCATCAACAATCTCTATCACTTCGAAATCTGCTAGCATGCTCGCTCCTTCGATGTCTATTGTAATTCCCTGCAATCTTTCCATAGATAGGATCTTTTGCTGGTTCGCCATTCATAATTGGATAGGAGACCATTACAGTGCAGGCCTGGCCATGCGCTCCCATGTCTTCTTTGGCAGGACGTCACGTTTGATCCTAGATCCAGAATCACTTGATCCATCTCATATTTCCTGATCTACACGGTCAATCTCATCTCCCTTCCTGTTCGCGTCGTGTGCTTCCAGAGCTTCTAGACTACGCACAGTTCTCTTGGCACGGTCCCAACACATCTAGTTATGAGTTCTTGCAGCCCCTTCACAACCTTGCTATCGTGCAGCAGCTTCATGCATGTCTCTAAGAATGTAGTGAGCATCGATGGGTCCATTTCCGGTTCCAGTCTGTCTTTACTTCCTGAAGTGGAGGCATCCATGAAGCTCCTCTTAGCTTCCATGAATGTCTCTTTATCATGCTCCAAATCAAATTCAGGTTCCTTCATCGGAGCCTTGCGAACCCAAGTACTTTCTTCGGGCTGCTTGCCCTTGTCATCTCCCATTGTAATACTGCTTCAGAGCACGATATTTACATTATGTTCTTCCTTGCATGGCTCATACCTCATCATTTGTAGGTTCTGAGTCAGGGGAGGTTGGAGTGCTCCTTTATCGCACAACCTCGCTATCAGTGTTGGACAGTCCTTTGTCTCATGATCGAACAATGTACAATACAAGCACGATGGTTGTGTTAGATTTGTACAATCGCGGGCATAATGTCCTGGCCCTCTGCAATTGTAACATATCAGTTGGCCACAACCTCTTCCTGGTCCCATTCCTCCTTTGCCTCATCCATGAGTGTTTCGACCTAAACTCTGTAGGTAGGAGTCTGATCCATCATCAGTTCATAAATTCTATAGGTGCGCTCATCATGGCCTACTGACCTACAAAAATTGCAAAACAAATACTGGGAATTTTGCGTATAATTTTGTAATAGATGGCATTTATCTGTAGCATGCTTCCCTCCTATCTGACAAATCACACACCACAATGTAGGCACCGTGCTTGGTCTTACTTGTGCCTCCTGTTTCAATGGCATTGGTCCTCCTCCCACAAGGTAATTCATGAACATCGGGCAGTGGTCCTTGTCGTGCCCTTATCCCTTGCATTTTACGCACCATACCTCGCCGCGCACTTCTGGACAAGATGTCCTGTCTTGTTTCAAACTCTACATCTCAGGGCACAAGTTTTTCGGCTGCGCGTGAATCTGCTGGACTCCCAGGTTTGGACCTTGTATCAGAGCCTTGTGTAATCTCATCGCAACCTCCAAAGCTTCAGCTTGAGTTGTTAGCCATTGTTGTGACAACGCATTCTATAAATGTGGTGTTAATGATGCTACAAACCATTCACGATGTTTTCTATCTGTTAGTGTCATGTTCGCTTCGCGAATTGTGCACTTCAATCTTTGGTCCAGCTCCCACGGGGTTTCGCGTGGTAGCATTGTGATTTTCTTGAATCCAATGATTGACTGTGCCTCTGATTTTGGTCTGCTAAATTCCATGTTTAGCACAGCTTGGATATCCACTATCCCCATATTTGGATTGTCATTGGAATGCTTAATGTACCAGGTTAGCGCGCGATCCTACAAAGCGCTGACCAATGTTGGCTTCTTTATATTGTCGTCCGTGACACCCTGTGCTTCCCATACCGCTTTTACCATGGACCAAAATTGGTCTAGATCTTCATCCCTACTCCCCTGAACACTGGTAGCTTTATTGCACTAGCCATACTACTTCGCGGTGGTGGCGAAGGTGGTGTGGGCAAAGTCAGGGTGACAATGGTGAAACTAGTGGTGGTGTGGGTGGGGGTGGTATGCATGGAATTCTATTCTTTATTAGATTGATCGCACTTCTTGGTGAAACATTCTCGAGTTCTTCTTCACCTTCACACGGAGGTGAAATCAAGGGGATATTTTATAGTTCTGTGCTACCTTCGTTTCTATATATCCTCCCACTCCGCGTAGCTGTTTAGTCAATTTAGTGTTGTCTAAATTGCTAGTATTAATTGTCAACCCGGGGCTCGTAAGCTGATGAAGTGAAGGTGTACTATATGTACTTAAGTAACCTCTTAGAGTTTTCTTATCGTTGGGGGTGTTGTTGTGGTTAATTATGTTCCTAAGATGGAATGATGATTTATAAACAAGTGAGTGATGGTGTGTGTGTAGTGTGAATCCTAAATGGGTGAGAGTGTGTGATTAGTGATTTTTAACTACTTGCTTGAAAGGAAATGCTTGAAAGAAATAAATGACTTGAAAGATCTTGAAATAACTTTGAAAGTAAATAACCACTTCCAATGGCACTAGACACCATTCATGCAGCTGCAAATAAAAGAAAAGAAAGTCACTTTTAAAACCAAAGATAAAGATTATCTCTCTCTAACTCGCTGCTTCAAACACATGTACCGTGTAAAGCACGGAAAGAAAGTAGCTTAAGTTGAATTAGAAAAGTGATTAAAAATGAGAAAATCTGCTTTAAAGACTAGTGATAACGTTTTGCTCTTTCTAACTCTCTACTTCAGCCATATGTACTATGCAAAGTATGATTAGAAAGTAGTGAAAGAATAGTCTAAAAAGCACTTAAAACCAAAAATCTACTTTAAAGACTAGTGATAACGTTTTGCTCTTTCTAACTCTCTACTTCAGCCATATGTACTATGCAAAGTATGATTAGAAAGTAGTGAAAGAATAGTCTAAAAAGCACTCAAAGCCAGCTGCAAGTTAGTGGTATTCTGATCTTAAAAGATAACAATTTATGATAGAAGATCATTCATGTGTTAGCAGCTCTTTGAGAAATAAGATTAAAAATCAGCTATAAAAACAAAGGCAGCAACTTGAATCTGTCAACTTCAAATACCATTAGTTTGTAAAGCAAACACACACACATAAAAACAAATCCCGGGCTAAAAGAAACCTGCAAAGAAGTAATACTGATCAGCTTGAAAGAAAAGAAATCAAATAAATGAAACTATACATGCTTAAAGGAATGCTGAATGAGAAAATAAGTAAATACTGAACATAAAATACTTTACAGAGGCTAAGATGAACAGGGGCCCTCTATTCATTCAGCCACAAGAAAACTCAGAGATCTGGAAGCTTCAAAACAGCACTATGTCTATTCCTTCATTTGCAAAAGTGTACAAAACAGAGTGCTAGAATAGCACTAAAAAACAGAGTTCACAACGCTCTTAAAATTAACACAAGTTCAGAAATTACAATTGATAAAAAGTCCCTTGAGCGTACGCAGACGCAGCTATTTATAGGCATTTCTAGGATAGCCTAACACGTACAGCTACTAACTGAAAAACAACTAACTGTAATGCGTAATTATGGTTCCTGGACACATCATACGGCTGCGTGGATGAGCTGGTGCTTCTGTCGTCATGGGCAATGAATCCCATGTTGGATCATGTCCCCTACTATCTGCAAAACGTGGACAAGTCACCATTTAAGCTGACGTGACCTAGCAGCTCACAATCACCGTTAAACAGCCTTTAGTTGACCGTAACTTGACCAGCTTTGACCAGGGGTAAAGATGACGTGGATGGCTGGAAAAATGGGACAGGAACCTCGAGCACGTTGATACCTAAGTGCCCATGTGGCTCATCTGGCAAACTGACACGTGGAACCTTGCGTTTAACAAAAAGGCTGCAGGATCATCAGATAGCTGCGGGATCATCAGATAGCTGCGGGATTCCTGCAAGTATGTCAAAATCTAAACAAACAGTCACCCATTAGCAAAACTTACTTGATCATGCCTAATGACACCTAATGTAATGATCTGGGTGGTTTTACAGTGAAAATGAGGCAAAAGTGAAGAAAAGCTGAGGAAAAACTGAGGGAAATGATAGACAAGTAGGTGTAAAGTAGAGACTCTACAGTAGCCCCAAACATCAATCCGTTCACATAACCCGCTTTTCACACAATAACATTTTAATCCAGGTGTTCAAAGATTTAACGTACTTACCTCGCGGTCCCTTGAGGAAGCATCATTATGCCTCGTTATAGCTGACTGAAGTATCTACCGTGAATTCGGTGATGAATCCTCTGATGATTCGATCCATCTAGTGATCGACAGCATGTGATCCTATCTTCTGATGCTTCTAGTCTACGTACCAACTATGGAGTCCACACAATAGGTTTGTCGAGTTTACACCTTCCTTGGCTATCTGCTAGCTTCGTGATCCACTCGTACAACTCAGTGGGGAAGGATGGAAAGAAAATTTCATGGATCTCCGTATACAAGTAGCAATCTAACCACTCTTCCTTTGATAATCGCGGATTCCTGTTTTCCTGCGCTGCGAACTCATGAATCTTTCTATCCAACCACTCCTCAATTCCTTTCTTTGTCGGACTCTAGTAGTACGACATCAGACATATTTATGCAAATCTCGGTCCCAGCAATGGAACCATTTGTTGGCTTCTTGGGGCCTCACCCAGGTTCAGAGTTAGTTAGCCAAACAAATCCCAGTACTACTGGCCCTTTCGGCAACAGTCCGCGGAGCGCGGACTGAGGTCTCACCCGAAGTAGTATGGGAGGGTGCTAGAACCAGGTTTCCACACCTTGGAGATGTCTGATGAGTTCAACTGGTCTGCAGTTTCTCCTTGCGCACAGGTTGCTTCGTGCACCTTCCCATTCCTCGCGACCTGATACACTGCCTTCACACAACCCTATCCAGGGTTGTGCCGCGTTTTGCATTATTACCCAAGACCTTGCTTATATTCCAATGCTAGTTAATTATCTTTGTCTACTTGAGTGCTTTGAGTTATACTTAACAACATAAAGCATTCATACAGGTGCACGCAGTAAATAAATAGTATATTTGCAAGTTACATCAATCATGCATTAACCCAAGAACCAATACACAGAATTATAACCAAACTTCTCTTTATTGATTCTTCCCACGGTTACAGACTCAACTCGCCCTACGCACTCAGCTATAGGGGTCCACGCACTTAGCTACGGACTACTAAGACTATGTGTACTCAGCTACAGAGCCTTCTCCTACTCTACGACCCAAAGACACACTTCACACTGTGATTCAATCACTTAGACTTCTCATGTCCTATTCTCCCTTATGTCTCTCTATTCCCCTTTTATATTTAGAGCCTCACTCTATTTATACAATCCCATGGTTTTCGGACCATGGGTAGGTCTATCCAGCCGACATTACATTACAAAACTAGTGCGGACAACCCTGTGACTCTATCATACTTTCGCGCCCTGCACTCACAATTCGTGGAGCTTTACAACAAGATTCAGTAAAAACTTAGGCTCTAAGCCCCAAAACATGCCTTGGGGGGATTCCATGCCCAATAGAGAGAAACTAAGCATGTTCTATAATACCTTAGAGGCACCACCCAGTTTGGACTATGCTATAGATGGACATAGGGGGTGAAGCTATGTGGCTTCACAAATGCAGATTGGGTGGGTAGGCCATCAGGCCAAAATAGTACATCAAGTGGAATTTTCAATGTTGGGTCCACAAAGATTTATTGGTACAACAGGAAGCAAAGATTTGTGGTACTCATCTTGGAAGAAGCATAATACATGGCTGCCAGTCAAGAAGCATGTGAGGCGATTTGGGTGAGAAAGATACTTGTTGGTTTGTTTGGTCAAATGATGGATCCAATTGTGATCTACTGTGATTATTAGAGTTTCATCAAGCTCTCTGAAAATCCCTTTTTCATGATCGATATAAGCATATAGATATCCGGTATAACCATTTACGGGACTATATGTAGAGGCAGATAATGTTGTTGTAGTACATTCTGACAAAGTAACAAGATGCTAACATTTTGACAAAGGCCTTGTTAAGAGGGAAGTTCGAGTTCCACAGGTTCAGGAGAGGGGTGGTTGATAATCCATTTTTTGCTGAGAGGGAGTGTTGAAAAATGCAGTATGAAATTCTGAATTTGCTTTTCCTTGATTAAATTGAGAAAATTCGAATTTTGACATCAACAAATAACTTGGATGATGTTAACTTGTGTGACATCGGTTGTGTCATCCAATTTATTCAGTAAATTCAAGTTGGAGGAGTTAGAGTTAAGTTCTACATGTGTAATTGCTAATTTGTAGCAATCAAGGTCAGTTATCTCAAGTTTTTTTCAATTAAACTAGTTCCTACTTTTGGAGGAACTAGTGGAAGGTCAGTTAAGTAGTGGGACTTCAATCAAACTCATTGATCATCTAGTTAACTAATAAATCAACCCAAAATGCTAGTGCGTGCAGAGGATTCGAGTTACCTAGTTGAGGTGGAGATTCCAAGGTAGTGTAACATCAGTTGTAGACTAGACTTGAGTGTACAGGTGGTTCATGCAGTTAGATGATCAACCTAAGGAATTGCACAATTCAATTAGATGAATTTCCTAAATAATAGGGGCTAATTTCTCAAGGAACAATGCAAGGAAATAGGAGCTCAAGTTGAGGCAAAATTTGACTAAGTTTGGGTCAAAGTCCTTTAGTGAGTAGAGAGATAGGTTGTGCACTTGCAGGTTGTGCTCAGTTAAACAAAGAAATTGTAATACATCTCTATTCATTTGATTAATGCAAGCATGCATTGGTGTTTTTAGTAGATTAATTTCCCCAGATACAAAAACTTGTTGCATGTGTGTTATTTCTTCTTGTGTGTCTGAGATTTTTGTTCTAAATTGTGAATTAATGTGTGCAGAGTAGTAGAGTAGGTTTGTGTCTTATGATTTTGGTTGAAACTTCATGAGTAGTTGCAAATCTACAACCTAATTTCTACAAAAAGAGAGGATGGTGTGAACCAAATAGATGTGTGTTACGTAGGATAGAAGAAGAAACAATGTATCCTTTGTTTGTGAACTATTCATTTGTAAAGCTAATTTCGAAAGAGGTATTTCAGATTTTCAATGTTCTTGGTTTTTGGCAACCTGACTTACTAGAGCAATGTATGAGTTAGTGGGTAAGAAACCCTTTAATTAAATATTTTATAGACCTTCCCAACTATGTGTTACGGGGAATTTGGCTCCAAAGAAATCAAACTTTAATTAAACACAAATTCAGTAGTCTAAAAGTTCCGGCTCTCAAAATTAGAGTGACTTTTGAGATCAAGTATATCATATGTATAATTTGAAATACGTAGATATTTTCATTTTTTGTTAATGCTAATTTATATAATGAAACTCGTGATAATGGTTTTTTTTAATACTTTAATTCCTCTGAAAAAATGAAATGGAAAGCTCTATTATTTAGAGGTTAGATTGATGTATATTTTAATCTCTTATCAAATAAAAAAATATAATATTTTATTTTTTATTTTTATTTATTTTTTCTAAAAAAATAAAATAAAAAATTAATCATTACTATATAATTTTTTAAAATATTAAATATAAACAATGTTGTTGGGATAATCATTACTTTAAATATATGCAAAATTTCTCATAGTTGCCTCTGTTCATGAAGATTTATATAATTTTTTAAAATATATAATATAAACATAATGTTGTTGGGATAATCATTACTTTAAATATATGCAAAATTTCTCATAGTTGCCTCTATTCATGAAGATTGGTACAACATTTTATGGGTATAATAATCCTTCGAAAATAAGCATTACGTTAATTTTTCAACTATGGGTAACAATAATGTTGATAACAAGGAACATGATGGTGGAAAGATTGAAGTGTAAACTATAATTACGTAATAATAGAAACACGGGTAAGTAATACTAGAAACCAACATTTTATGGGTATAATAATCCTTAGTAAATAAGCATTACGTTAATTTTCCAACTCTGGGTAACAATATTGTTGATAAGAAGGAATATGATGGTGGTAAGATTGAGAAGTGTAAACCATAATTAGGTAATAATAGAAACAAGGGTAAGTAGTACTAGAAACTTGGGTAAGTGTAGCTTCTTTTGATATATTTGATAGGTAATATTCAATATCTACAGCTATTTTTTTGATTTATCTTTGATTTCCATGCATTTATAGTAATGGGCTTAGGAATTATTATATGGATTATTTTTTTAGTGTTTGGATTAAATTAAAGTTGAAAATTTGTTGAGTTAATGAAGAAAATTATAAAATAGAATAATAATGTTATATTTTTAATTTTTTTTTAAACTATGGTAAATTGATAATTTGTTTGAGTAATTTAGGCAAGGCCAAGATCAAATCTAGTGGTTGTCACAATAACACCAAGAATATATCCAACAACCTGTAAACTAAATATACCAAATATTTATAACTTAGCAATAACCAAAACTTGACAAGAATGAAAAAACCTATTCATAAAAAATACAACTATAATCAAAATAATTTTTCCTAGTTGCTTTTAGTGCGACTTTTGAAAGTTTTTACGGTGGGGTTTTCCGGTGTAGTTTCTCTAAAATCCAGTAGGAATTTATTGAAATCATAAGCTTGATGGGTAATCCTGTGCAATCGAAGCGATTTCTCTAAAATCCGGTAGGAAATTATTGAAATCATAAGCTTGATGGGTAATCCTCTGCAATCGAAGTGCCCTAGAGGTTTTCCAGAGTGTTGAATCCATATATACAATAAAAAAAACTAGTTTAAATAACATAAATCAAGATTTCACCTCAATTTTTTCCACTAGATTCTGACATGGGAAAGTCCAAAAATCACACTAAAAACAACTCTTTTTTTTCTCTAACCCAAAAAAAACTACTCACTTTGTTTCCCCTGTCCCCTAACCTAAGGTGATAACTTTCTTTCCTCTGACCCAAAAAGAGCTACTCACTTTATCTCTTCCTCCTCCGCATAAGGTAATGGTGACTAAGCAAAATAATGTGCATGCAATCATAGAGCAATGATATTAAGCAAAATGTGATTTCTTACTCCATTTTCATACTTAAGTTTGAATTTTATATTGTTTATATCTAAAAATATATCTCTTACCAACATCATCATACCTGTCGTGTTCCTCTGTAAATTAAGTGCACTTTAAACTAGGGTTTTTAATCCCCTAATGGCATGTGCTCCACATGGTTCTTCTTACGAGGTCATGTGGAAGTTCCTTCCCACTCTTCATGGAGAAGTTATAACTTCTTTTTTTCCCTTACTTAAAGTTGATCCAACCTAGTTTTCAGTGATTACATCATTTGGTTGTTACGTCTAATTTCAAATGTAAGTGGACCCACAAAATCAATCTTGTGTGGGTCACAGAATCCCTAAAATAAACAACGGTCAAAGGCTTTAACGTTGGGATTGGAGTTGGAATAGAATGACAAAATGATCCTTTGTGTTCAAGGAAGGTTTGCTCTTATATTCATTAATACAATATTTTCCTCTAAATCCATGAAGATAGTTGTTGGCAATAAAGCATAATGCCAAAGCATTTGTTAAATTTGATCGTTCATGTTGTTGTTTTAATTATATTAATGAGCGATAAAATGTTTTGGTTATATTTAATAAGAAAATTACTTTATAATGAATAATTTTTTCATCAAATTCCATTTATATTTCCAAAAATCATAACACACTAGAATATTACTTTAAAAAATAAGTTAAAACATTATTTTCCCTAATCCAAAAGAGTTACATCAATCCTTTAATAGAAAAATGAGAAAGTTGTCCACCATTAGGCATTTTGTACCTACTTTATCATACTTGTAAGTGGTTGTGTAAGAGGTATCACTTTACAAAATATTACTTTTACTTGTCTTCTACCTCCCAAAAAGAACAAAAATGACCATGACCTCTCATGGGAATGACAGATAATGTAGAAGTACTTTGTCTCCTCGGAGTGAATAGTGGAGTTTTGGCGCAGGCGAGTGTCAATAGAAAATCCAGTGTAACACTAAACATAATCTAAAAATAATAGATAAATGTATTTTATTAAGTTTCAGATAATGTTATTTTAATTTGAGTTGTTTTTAGTGAGATTTTTTGGAAGGTTTTTTGGTGGGATTTTCTCGTTTAATTTCTTTAAAATCTGGTAAGAATTTATTGAAATCACAAGTTTGATGGGTAACCCTTGCACAATCGAAGTGCATAGAAATTTTTCATGATGCTGAATCCATATACAATAAAAACCTAGTTTAAATAACACAAATCCAGATTTCACTTAAAAATTTTCCACGGAAAATCTAAAAATGACACTAAAAGTAACTCTATTTTAATTTAGGAATCGTTCTCGATGTTTTCATCATCATATGACGTGTTTGGAATATTATATAAAATAAATTGAGAATTTATGAAATATAAACTTAATTTGTATAAAATTTAGTTTTGATTAAATTTTAAATTAAGTATTGGGGTTTCCCAATACATTATATTAGATATCATTTTTTGGGATTTAAAAGTCATTCATCTATAACCATTTCTATGAGACATAGTCTTAACTAATAAATTTTAAATTTAAAAAATAGAAATTTTAGTGTCACAAAAAGTATTTAGATTTAATTCAACCTTAAACCATTCCAAAACAGTATTTAGATTTAATTCAACCTTAAACCATCCCTATGACAAATTCTGGTTATTAAATTTATCATTCTTTTATTTAGTATCAGAACTCACTGCAACCTAAACATAATTTAGTATTAAGATAAAAAAAATTATAAACTACTGTGAAAAACTTTAATCAAATATTTGACTTTTTAAAACTTTTATAATTTATTACTGAGTCTCCAATTACTCTTTCTTCTTTCTTTATTCCTTTTTAATATGATGAAGAATAATCAGTGGTTTTGTCTTTAATCTAATTTTCTTTGTCTCCCATTACTCTTTATTCTTTTTTAATATGATGAAGAATAATTAGTGGTTTTGTCTTTAATCTAATTTTCTTTGTGACCAGCCAAAAACAACAAAACATTTGTTTTGTGTATATATATCAATACAAATTAATTTAATTTTCTTTTAAACATTTATTAACACATGTGGACGTTTATCAAAATAATCACAACGAAACGTTGACCTTAAATTTAGATGTTTTTGCACTAAATCTAAAGTCGTTGAGTTGATTACACCTTAGATAATCCATAATTCTTGAATATAATATCATAATAATTCATCAATATTATATTTTTATAAAAATGTATTTAAAAAATATATAATTCGTAAGGGCATGCACCATGTTATAGTTGAGAGAATTGTGAGAATATAATTGATCATTTTAAATAGAAATTGTAATTTATTTTTATTAAAATAAACATTTAAATTATATTAATTAAAAATAAAAATAATAAATTTAAATTTAAATGAATACTTATATTTTAAAGTATATTTAATATATAAAAAGATGATGATTAATGTTTATTAATATTATAATTTTATTAAATTTTAAAAATAGTAAGAAATTATTTTAACCTTTTTAGAATTTTATTTATATACCTAAAATGTATTGAATAAATATTTCAAGATTATTATTTTTTTTTGATGATTTAGAAAGTTAGGAAAGACAATATTCTAATGAAATATTGAAAAAGGTAAGACATTACTTAGATTTCTTTAGAATCTTAAATATATATTTAAAATGCATTAAGAGAAGCATTTCAAGATTACTATAGTTTTCATGACTTAGAAGGTTAGGAAGGTCAATTTTGTAATAAATATTGTTGAGCACGAGTATTGCAGCGATAATGATACAATTCTAGGGCTGCCTACTTTACTCTTATCAACCTAGTAGTTCATAATAAACTTGGAAGCGTCGGTGCTGCATGCACAAGTACTAGTTCTTACTGCAGGTTGTCACTTGGTCAGCCGGTGCAAGATTACTAGGAGCTCAAGCCAACTTCTATGGATTCCAGAAGAAGCTCTGTATGTGATGAAAGGAGAGAAAGATTATTTTACGGATGTTAATCTAACTGCAGAAAGGAGAAATACTAAAATGTAAAGCAAACCTAATGAACCCTAATTAACCAACTAATTCTACTTTTGCATAAAGCACTATGAAAACCATGAAATGAATGCCATTACCTACTCAAGGAAGTAAACAACATCTAGCTAAGCTATTTTTGGAAGTAAATAAACAAAAATCATATTTTTGGATTTTTATGTGAATTTGACATGCATGTAATTTATTGTGTGTGAATGTGGCAACGAATAGGTGGCGTTGGAGGGTGGTTTTGGGACTTGAGAGGATGTAGGATGGTGTGGATGGGTCCTAGGAAGTCTCAGGTGGCCTTCTGGAGACTTTCCCCACACTCGGCCTTCAAAAGAAAGCCTACAGGAAAATCTACAGGAGAACACATGAAATCTACAAGAAGAAAAACAGGGAATCTATAGGAGGCCTACAAGAGAAGGCCGAGAGCAGTTTTCATTGTTTTGAGGGTGTGAGAGTGGGTGGAAAGGGTGGAAGAAGGTTGGAATGAGGTGTTAGGGCACCTAAGGTCTACCATGAATCACTAGGAGAGAGGAAGATGATTGGGTTTGTTCAAGGAGAGAGGAAGAAGTTCTATGGAAAATGTGGGAAACTAAGACAGAATTGAGGTGAGGTTTGGGCGACCTGTAGGGCATGGATCAGATGGAGGATGTGTTGGCTGATAAGATGGCCTACTACTAGAAGAGATTTGCTACAAAGGAACTAACAGTCAACCAATAAGATCAAGCAAGCAATGAAATGAGTGCATCTAGAAAAACAGAGTTTTGCATCAAAATAGTCTAAACTATGATCTATGAAAGGAAATGCTGAGAAATGCTGCAAGAAAGGAAAGCATGAAAGAAGACTATTGCAAATCAAGAAGTGAGCATGATGAAGAAGATTTAAAGCAAAGAAAAACTGGACTATTAACCTACTAAAAAGCTGCAAACACTAGAAGTCCTATGAATGAGGAAAATCTGTGTTTTTGGGGCAGCAAGAGAGTCTTTGCCTCAAATCATGGTCCCAGAGGGAGGAAGAGAGGCCAAGGCACTATTGCTAGCCTTTTGAATCTTCTTTTTATCACTGCTTAACCTGCTACAGAAATCACAAATGGAAGCAAACTACCAAATCATCAAAATCAACCTATTCTTAACCATAAAAGAAATACATCTAACAGCAACCTAACCTACAACCCCAAATAAAACATACAAATACAAGTAGAGAGGAGCTTGGCTGCTTGGATTGGGCCCTAACCCAAGAGCTTCAGCCCTCTGAGGTAACTTAGTGCTAGCTCAAAAAGATTCCATCTTTATCATCAAAAAAATAGCAAGGTTACATGAAACTGTCACAAAATAATAAGCTCGAAGTTGGAGCCATGCAAGGATAAAGGAGCACTCCAACCTCCCCCAACTCAGAACCTGCAAATGATGAGGTCTGAGCCATGCAAGGAAGAACATAATGTCAGTGGCCCAATCTATTCCCAATAACGTGGGATAGGGATTGCTATCATCAACAATCTCTATCACTTCGAAATCTGCTAGCACACTCGCTCGTTCAATGTCTATTGTAATTCCCTGCAATCTTTCCATAGGTAGGATCTTTTGCTGGTTCGCCATTCACAGCTGGATAGGAGACCATTACAGCGCAGGCCTGGCCATGCACTCCCATGTCTTCTTTGGTAGGACATTCACGTCCGATCCTAGATCCAGAATCACTTGATCCATCTCATATTCCCTGATCTGCACAGTCAATCTCATCTCCCTTCCTGTTCGCGTCGTGTGCTTCCAGAGCTTCCAAACTACACGCAGTTCTCTTGGCATGGTCCCAACACATCTAGTTATGAGTTCTTGCAGTCCCTTCACAGCCTTGCTATCATGCAACAGCTTCATGCATGTCTCTAAGAATGTAGTGAGCATCAATGGGTCCATTTCCGGTTCCAGTCTGTCTTTACTTCCTGAAGTGGAGGCATCCGTGAAGCTCCTCTTAGCTTCCATGAATGTCTCTTTAGCGTGCTCCAAATCAAATTCAGGTTCCTTCGTCGGAGCCTTACGAACCCAGGTACTTTCTTCGGGCTGCTTGCCCTTGTCATCCCCCATCGTAATACTGCTTCAGAGCATGATATTTACATTATGTTCTTCCTTGCATGGCTTAGACCTCATCATTTGCAGGTTCTGAGTCGGGGGAGGTTGGAGTGCTCCTTTATCGCACAACCTCTCTATCAGTGTTGGACAGTCCTTTGTCTCGTATCGAACAATGTACAATACAAGCATGATGGTTGTGTTGGATTTGTACAGTCACCGAAAAAATGTCCTGGCCCTCCGCAATTGTAACATATCAGTTGGCCGCAACCTCTTCCTAGTCCCATTCCTCCTCTGCCTCGTCCGTGAGTGTTTCGGCCTAAACTCTGTAGGTAGGAGTCTGATCCATCATTAGTTCATAAATTCTATAGGTGCGCTCATCATGGCCTACTGACCTACAGAAATTGCAAAACAACTACTAGGAATTTTGCGTATGCTTTTGTAATAGATGGCATTTATCTGTAGCATGCTTCCCTCCTATCTGACAAATTGCGCACCACAATGTAGGCACCGCACTTGGTCTTACTTGTGCCTCCAGTTTCAATGGCATTGGTCCTCCTCTCACAAGGTAATTCGTGAACATCGGGCAGTGGTCCTTGTCGTGCACCTATCCCTTGCATTTTATGCACCATATCTCGTCGCGCACTTCTGGACGAGATGTCCTGTCTTGTTTCAAACTCTACATCTCAGGGCACAAGTTTTTCGACTGCACATGAATCTGCTGGACTCGCAGGTTTGGACCTTGTATCAAAGTCTCGTGTAATCTCATCGAAACCTCCAAAGCTTCAACTTGAGTTGTTAGCCATTGTTGTGACAACTCATTCTGTAAATGCGGTGTTAATGATGCTACAAACCATTCACGATGTTTTCCATCTGTTAGTGTCATGTTCGCTTCGCGAATTGTGCACTTCAATCTTTGGTCCAGCTCCCACGGGGTTTCGCCTGGTAGCATTGTGATTTCCTTGAATCCAATGATCGACTGTGCCTCCGATTTTGGTCTGATAAATTCCTTGTTTAGCATAGCTTGGATATCCACTATCCCTGGATTCAGATTGTCATTGGAATGCTTAATGTACTAGGTCAGCGCGCGATCCTACAAAGTGCTGACCAATGTTGGCTTCTTTATATTGTCATCCGTGACACCCTATGCTTCCCATACTGCTTTTACCATGAACCAAAATTGGTCTGGATCTTCATTCCCTACTCCCCTGAACACCGGTAGCTTTATTGCACTAGCCATACTGCTTCGCGGTGGTGGCGGAGGTGGTATGGGCGAAGTCAGGGTGACAATGGTGAAACTAGTGGCGGTGTGGGTGGGGGTGGTATGCACGGAATTCTATGCTTTATCAGATTGATCGCACTTCTTGGTGAAACCTTCGCAAGTTCTTCTTCGCCTCTGCGCGGAGGTGAAATCAAGGGGATATTTTATAGTTATGTGCTACCTTAGTTTCTATAGATCCTCCCACTCCGTGTAGCCCCAAACATCAATCTATTCGCATAACCCGCTTTTCACACAATAGCATTTTAATCCAGGTGTTCAAAGATTTAACGTACTTACCTCGCGGTCCCTTGAGGAAGCGTCATTCTGCCTTGCTATAGCTGATTGAAGTATCTACCATGAATTCGGTGATGAATCCTCCTATGATTCAATCCATCTAGTGATCGACAGCGTGCGATCCTATCTTCTGATGCTTCTAGTCTACGTACCAACTCTGGAGTCCACACAATAGGTTTGTCGAGTTTACACCTTCCTTGGCTATCTGCTAGCTTCGTGATCCACTCGTACAACTCAGTGGGGAAGGATGCAAAGAAAATTTCGTGGATCTCCGTATACAAGTAGAAATCTAACCACTCTTCCTTTGATAGTCGCGGATTCCTATTTTCCTGCGCTGCGAACTCATGAATCTTTCTATCCAACCACTCCTCAATTCCTTTCTTTGTCGGACTCTAGTGGTACGACATCAGACATATTTATGCAGATCCCGGTCCCAACAATGGAACCATTTGTTGGCTTCTTGGGGCCTCACCTAGGTTCAGAGTTAGTTAGCCAAACAAATCCCAATACTACTGGCCCTTTCGGTAATAGTCCGCAGAGCGCGGACTGAGGTCTCACCCGAAGTAGTATGGGAGGGTGTTAGAACCAGGTTTCCACACCTTGGAGATGTCTAATGAGTTCAACAGGTCCACGGTTTCTCCTTGCGCACAGGTTGCTTCGCGCACCTTCCCTTTCCTCATGATCTGATACACTGCCTTCGCGCATCCCTATCCAGGGGTTGTGCCGCGTTTTGCATTATTACCCAAGACCTTGCTTATATTCCAATGCTAGTTAATTATCTTTGTTTACTTGAATGCTTTCAGTTATACTTAACAACATAAAACATTCATACAAGTGCACGCAGTAAATAAACAATATATTTGCAAGTTATATCAATCATGCATTAACCCAAGAACCGATACACAAAATTATAACCAAACTTTTCTTTGTTTATTCTTCCCACGGTTACAGACTCGACTTGCCCTGCACACTCAGCTATAGGGGTCCACGCACTTAGCTGTGGACTACTAAGACTCTGTGCACTCAGCTACAGAGCCTTCTCCTACTCTACGACCCAAAGACACACTTCACACTGTGATTCAATCACTTACACTTCTCATGTCCTATTCTCCCTTATGTATCTCTATTCCCCTTTTATATTTAGAGCCTCGCTCTATTTATACAATCCCATGGTCTACGGACCATGGGTAGGTCTATCCAGCCGACATTACATTACAAAACTAGTGCGGACAACCCTGTGACTCTATCATACTTTCGCGCCCTGCACTCGCAATTCGCGAAGCTTTACAACAAGATTCAGTAAAAACTTAGGCTTTGAGCCCCAAAACATGCCTTGGGGGGATTCCATGCCCAATAGAGGGAAACTAAGCATGTTCTATAGTACCTTAGAGGCACTACCCAGTTTGGACTATGCTACAGATGGACATAGGGGGTGAAGCTATGTGGCTTCACATATGCAAATTGGGTGGGTAGGCCATCAGGCCAAAATAGTACATCAAGTGGAATTTTCAATGTTGGGTCCACAAAGATTTATTGGTACAACAGGAAGCAAAGATTTTTGGCACTCATCTTGGAAGAAGCATAATACATGGCTTCCAATCAAGAATCATGTGAGGCAATCTGGGTGAGAAAGATACTTGTTGGATTGTTTGGTCAAATGATGGATCCAATTGTGATCTACTGTGATGATCAAAGTTGCATCAAGCTCTCTGAAAATCCCTTTTTCATGATCGATCTAAGCATATAGATATCCAGTATCACCATTTACGGGACTATATGTAGAGGCAGATAATGTTGTTGTAGTACATTCTGACAAAGTAACAAGATGCTAACATTTTGACAAAGGCCTTGTTAAGAGGGAAGTTCGAGTTCCACGGGTTCAGGAGAGGGGTGGTTGATAATCCATTTTTTGCTGAAAGGGAGTGTTGAAAAATGCAGTATGAAATTCTGAATTTGTTTTTCCTTGATTAAATTGAGAAAATTCAAATTTCCACATCAACAAACAACTTGGATGATGTTAACTTGTGTGACATCGGTTGTGTCATCCAATTTATTCAGTAAATTCAAGTTGGAGGAGTTAGAGTTAAGTTCTACATGTGTAATTGCTAATTTTTAGAAATCAAGGTCAGTTATCTCAAGTTGTTTTCAATTAAACTAGTTCCTACTTTTGGAGGAACTAGTGTAAGGTCAGTTAAGTAGTGGGACTTCAGTCAAACTCATTGATCATCTAGTTAACTAATAAATCAACCCAAAATGCTAGTGCATGCAGAAGATTCGAGTTACCTAGTTGAGGTGGAGATTCCAAGGTAGTGTAACATCAGTTGTAGACTAGACTTGAGTGTACAGGTGGTTCATGCAGTTAGATGATCAGCCTAAGGAATTGCACAATTCAATTAGATGAACTTCCCAAATAATAGGGGCTAATTTCTCAAGGAACAATGCAAGGAAATAGGAGCTCAAGTTGAGGCAAAATTTGACTAAGTTTGGGTCAAAGTCCTTTAGTGAGTAGAGAGATAGGTTGTGCACTTGCAAGTTGTGCTCAGTTAAACAAAGAAATTGTAATACATCTCTATTCATTTAATTAATGCAAGCATGCATTGGTGTTTTTAGTAGATTAATTTCCCCAGATAAAAATATTTGTTTCATGTGTGTTATTTCTTCTTGCGTGTCTGAGATTTTTGTTCTAAATTGTGAATTAATGTGTGCAGAGTAGTAGAGTAGGTTTGTGTCTTATGATTTTGGTTGAAACTTCACAAGTAGTTGCAAATCTACAACCTAATTTCTACAAAAAGAGAGTATGGTGTGAACCAAATGGATGTGCGTTACGTAGGATAGAAGAAGAAACAATGTATCCTTTGTTTGTGAACTATTCATTTGTAAAGTTAATTTCGAAAGAGGTATTTCAGATTTTCAATGTTCTTGGTATTTGGAAACCAGACTTACTAGAGCAATCTATGAGTTAGTGGGTAAGAAACCCTTTAATTAAATATTTTATAGACCTTCCCAACTATGTGTTACGGGGAATTTGGCTCCAAAGAAATCAAACTTTAATTAAACACAAATTCAGTAGTCTAAAAGTTCCGGTTCTCAAAATTAGAGTGACTTTTGAGATCAAGTATATCATATGTATAATTTGAAATACGTAGATATTTTCATTTTTTTTTAAGGCTAATTTATATAATGAAACTCTTGAGAATGGTTTTTTTAATACTTTAATTCCTCTGAAAAAATGAAATGAAAAGCTCTATTATTTAGAAATTAGATTGATGTATATTTTAATCTCTTATCAAGTAAAAAATATAATATTTTATTTTTTATTTTTTATTTTTATTTTTTTTTTCAAAAAAATTAAATAAAAAATTAATCATTACTATATAATTTTTTAAAATATTAAATATAAACATAATGTTGTTGGGATAATCATTACTTTAAATATATGCAAAATTTCTCATAGTTGCCTCTATCCATGAAGATTGGTACAACATTTTATGGGTATAATAATCCTTCGAAAATAAGCATTACGTTAATTTTTCAACTATGGGTAACAATAATGTTGATAAGAAGGAACATGAGGGTGGAAAGATTGAAGTGTAAACTATAATTAGGTAATAATAGAAACAAGGGTAAGTAATACTAGAAACCAACATTTTATGGGTATAATAATCCTTAGTAAATAAGCATTACGTTAATTTTTCAACTATGGGTAACAATAATCTTGATAAGAAGGAATATGATGGTGGAAAGATTGAGAAGTGTAAACTATAATTAGGTAATAATAGAAACCAGGGTAAGTAATACTAGAAAGTTGGGTAAGTGTAGCTTCTTTTGATATATTTGATAGGTAATATTCAATATCTACAACTATTTTTTGATTTATCTTTGACTTCCATGCATTTATAGTAATGGGCTTTAGGAATTATTATATGGATTTTTTTTTAGTGTTTGGATTAAATTAAAGTTGAAAATTTGTTGGGTTAATGGAAAGAAAATTATAAAATAGAATAATAATGTTATATTTTTAATTTTTTTTTTTAAATTATGGTAAATTGATAATTTGTTTGAGTAATTTGGGCAAGGTCAAGATCAAATCTAGTGGTTGCCACTATAACACCAAGAATATATCCAACAACCTGTAAACTAAATATACCAAATATTTATAACTTAGCAATAACCAAAATTTGACAAGAATGAAAAAACTTATTCTTAAAAAATACAACTATAATCAAAATATTTTTTCTTGAGTTGCTTTTAGTGCGACTTTTTGGAAGTTTTTACAGTGGGGTTTTCCGGTGTAATTTCTCTAAAATCCGGTAGGGATTTATTGAAATCATAAGCTTAATGGGTAATCCTGTGCAATCAAAGTGATTTCTCTAAAATTTGGTAGGAAATTATTGAAATCATAAGCTTGATGGGTAATCTTGTGCAATCGAAGTGCCCTAGAGGTTTTCCAGAGTGTTGAATCCATATATACAATAAAAAAACTAGTTTAAATAACACAAATCAAGATTTCACCTCAAATTTTTCCACCAGATTCTAGCATGGGAAAGTCCAAAAAATCACACTAAAAACAATTCTTTTTTTTCTCTAACCCAAAAAAACTACTCACTTTATTTCTTCCCCATAAGGTAATAACTTTCTTACCTCTGACCCAAAAAGAGCTACTCACTTTGTCTCTTCCTCCTCCGCCTAGGGTAATGGTAACTAAGCAAAATAATGTACATGCAATCATAGAGCAATGATATTAAGCAAAATGTGATTTCTTACTCCATTTTCATACTTAAGTTTGAATTTTATATTGCTTATATCTAAAAATATATCTCTTACCAACATCATCATACCTGTCGTGTTCCTCTCTAAATTAAGTGCACTTTAAACTAGGGTTTTTAATCTCCTAATTTCATGTGCTCCACATGGTTACGAGGTCATGTGGAAGTTCCTTCCCACTCTTTTTTCCCTTACTTAAAGTTGATCCAACCTAGTTTTCAGTGATTACATCATTTGGTTGTTACGTCTAATTTCAAATGTAAGTGGACCCACAAAATCAATCCTTTGTGGGTCAGACATGATTTTCATCCGTATAATAAACAACGGTCAAAGGCTTTAACGTTGGGATTGGAGTGGCTATCCTCTGAAACGGGAATAGAATGACAAAATGATCCTTTGTGTTCAAGGAAGGTTTGCACTTATATTCATTAATACAATAGAGAGTTGTTGGTAATAAAGCATAATGCCAAAGCATTTGTTAAATTTGATCGTCCATGTTGTTGTTTTAATTATATTAATGAGCGATAAAATGTTTTGGTTATATTTAATAAGAAAATTACTTTATAATGAATAATTTTTCCATCAAATTCTATTTATATTTCCAAAAATCATAACACATTGGATATTATTTTGAAAAAATAAGTTAAAACATTCAAAAGAGTTACATCAATCCTTTAATAGAAAAATGAGAAAGTTTTCTATTATTAGGCATTTTGTACCATATTAGTACCTACTTTATCATACTTGCAAGTGGTTGTGTAAAAGGTATTGTAAGGCCTCCAGGCGATTGTGCGATGGGCGCCGGGCGAAGTTGCCGTGCACGAGGGCGCGGGCGGGCGTGCGAGCGCACGATGGGCGCGCGACGAATGGGCGTGCGACGGTGCTGCGGAAGAAATGCGACGTTTATTGCGACGAAAGGCAAAAACGTGGAACGACACTTAGAAATGCGGCTAAGTGTGAAACAATATATATGCGATGGATTAAAGCTTGCAAGCCGACTTGCAAGAGAGTCTTATGGGCGCATGTTAGTGGTTTTGGGGGTCGGCCAAGGGGCTGCACACCCCATGTAAACCCACACAAGGAAGCATATAAATGTATGAGCATGAGAGCTCATAACTCATCATCTCATTCACTCTTTACATCTTCGCAAGGAGCAAGAAGGAAGTGCGCAAGTCAAGAGGGAGCTGCGCATATCTCATGCGCATTGCTCCAAGAGGATTGTACACTTGGTTGAAGTCTTGTGATCAGGTCGAAGGTTGGGCAAGTGTGCCCGGGGTGAATTCTAAGGTGCGGTTCTTGGTGTAAGACTTGGCAAGGATTCTTGGTGGCTCGGGTGAGCACCGTCCTTTGTGCAAGAGATGCACAAGATGTTGTAAAGGCAAGTTTGCCTCTCTTTGTATTATTCGGTTAAGTGTGAGACTTGGTTCGGCCAAGACACACTTGTATTGTAAACTGATATTCTTAATAAAATTGTCGGGCAGACTCACATTATGGGGAGTTGCCCCTCCCCTTTATACTTGTTGCAATTGTTATTGTTCTTGGTATAATTGCATGATGATAATGAATGAGTATGGGCTTCATTAAGTATAAAGGATAATTATGTTTACTTGGTTGCGAAACACAAGCTAAGTAATGTTAATGTGAAAGTAGGCGTAGTCCACGAATGTTAGTATTGGTGAAAAGAAAGCATTCAGTGGTGCCGCACCTTGCTACAAGCGGTTGGAAGACTACCGCAGGTGTAGGGGCGTGACAGGTATCACTTTACAAAATATTACTTTTACTTGTCTTCTACCTCCCAAAAAAGAACAAAAATGACCGTGACCTCTCATGGGAATGACAGATAATGTAGAAGTACTTTGTCTCGTCGGAGTGAATAGTGGAGTTTTGGCGCAGGCGAGTGACTAAAAATCCACGTGTAATGCTAAACACAATTTAAAAATAATAAATAATTAAATGCATTTTATTAAGTTTCGGATAATGTTATTTTAATTTGAGTTGTTTTTAATAAGATTTTTTTGGAAGTTTTTTTTTGGGATTTTCTCGTTTAATTTCTCTAAAATCTGGTAAGAATTTATTGAAATCAATGGGCAACCCCTGCACAATCGAAGTGCCATAGAAATATTTCATGGTGCTGAATCCATATATACAATAAAAACCCAGTTTAAATAACACATATCAAGATTTCACTTAAAAATCTTCTGCAAGATTCCGACACCGGAAAATCCAAAAAATGACACTAAAAAAAACTCTATTTTAATTTAGGAATCGTTCTCAATGTTTTCATCATGATATGACGTGTTTGGAAAATGGCGTGTTTGGAATATTATATAAAATAAATTGAGAATTTATGAACTGTAAATTGATTAATTTGTATAAAATTTAGTTTTTATTAAGTTTTAAATTAAGTATTAGGGGTTTTGGCAGTACATTATATTAGATATCAGTTTTTGGGATTCAAAAGTCATTCATCTATGACCATTTCTATGAGAGATAGTTTTTACTGACTAATTTTAATTTTAAAAAATAAGAATTTTAATGTCACAAAAAGTAATTATATTTAGTTAAACCTTACACCATCCCGATGACAAATTCTTGTTATTAAATGTATCATTTTGAATTAGAACTCACTGCAACCTAAACATAACTTAGTATTAAGATAAAAAAAATTATAAACCACTGTGAAAAACTTTAATCAAATATTTGACTTTTTAAAACTTTTATAATTTATCACTGAGTCTCCAATTACTCTTTCTTCTTTCTTTATTCCTTTTTAATATGATGAAGAATAATTAGTGGTTTTGTCTTTAATCTAATTTTCTTTGTCTCCCATTACTCTTTCTTCTTTCTTTATTCTTTTTTAATATGATGAAGAATAATTAGTGGTTTTGTCTTTAATCTAATTTTCTTTGTGACGAGCCAAAAACAACAAAACATGTGTTTTGTATATATATATCAATACAAATTAATTTAATTTTTTTTTGTAAACATTTATTAACACATGTGGACGTTTATCAAAATAATCACAACGAAACGTTGACCTTAAATTTAGATGTTTATGCACTAAATCTAAAGTCGTTGAGTTGATTACACCTTAGATAATCCATAATTCTTGAATATAATATCATAATAATTCATCAATATTATATTTTTATAAAAATGTATTTAAAAAATATATAATTCGTAAGGGCATGCATCATGTTATAGTTGAGAGAATTTTGAGAATATAATTGATCATTTTAAATAGAAATTGTAATTTATTTTTATTAAAATAGACATTTAAATTATATTAATTAAAAATAAAAATAAAAAATTTAAATTTAAATTTAAATGAATACTTATATTTAAAAGCATATTTAATATATAAAAAGATGATGATTAATGTTTATTAATATTATAATTTTATTAAATTTTAAAAATAGTCAGGAATTATTTTAACTTTTTTAGAATTTTATTTATATACTTAAAATGTATTGAATAATTATTTCAAGATTATTATATTTTTGATGATTTAGAAAGTTAAGAAAGACAATATTCTAATTAAATATTGAAAAAGGTAAGACATTATTTAGATTTCTTTAGAATCTTAAATATATATTTAAAATGCATTAAGAGAAGCATTTCAAGATTACTATAGTTTTCATGACTTAGAAGGTTAGGAAGGTCAGTTTTGTAATAAATACTGGTGAGCACCAGTATTTTAGCGATAATGCTACAATTCTAGGGTTGCCTACTTTACTCTTATCAACCCAGTAGTTCATAACAAACTTGGAAGCGTCGGTGCTGTATGCACAAGTACTAGTTCTTACTGCAGATTGTCACTTGGTCAGCCGGTGCAAGATTATTAGGAGCTCAAGCCAACTTCTATGGATTCCAGAAGAAGCTCTGTATGTGATGAAAGGAGAGAAAGATTATTCTACAGATGTTAATCTAACTGCAGAAAGGAGAAAGACTAAAATGTAAAGCAAACCTAATGAACCCTAATTAACCAACTAATTCTACTTTTGCATAAAGCACTATGAAAACCATGAAAGGAATGTCATTACCTACTCAAGGAAGTAAACAACATCTAGCTAAGCTATTTTTGGAAGTAAATAAACAAAAACATATTTTTGGATTTTCATGTGAATTTGACATGCATGTAATTTATTGTGTGTGAATGTGGCAGCGAATAGGTGGTGTTGGAGGGTGGTTTTGGGACTTGAGAGGATGTAGGATGGTGTGGATGGGTCCTAGGAAGTCTCAGGTGGCCTTCTGGAGGCTTTCCCCACACTCGGCCTTCAAAAGAAAGCCTACAGGAAAATCTACAGGAGAACACATGAAATCTACAAGAAGAAAAACAGGGAATCTATAGGAGGCCTACAAGAGAAGGCCGAGAGCAGTTTTCGTTGTTTTGAGGGTGTGAGAGTGGGTGGAAAGGGTGGATGAAGGTTGGAATGAGGTGTTAGGGCACCTAAGGTCTACCATGAATAACTAGGAGAGAGGAAGATGATTGGGTTTGTTCAAGGAGAGAGGAAGAAGTTCTATGGAAAATGTGGGAAACTAAGACAGAATTGAGGTGAGGTTTGGGCGACCTGTAGGGTATGGATCAGATGGAGGATGTGGCCTACTGCTAGAAGAGATTTGCTACAAAGGAACTGACAGTCAACCAATAAGATCAAGCAAGCAATGAAATGAGTGCATCTAGAAAAACAGAGTTTTGCATCAAAATAGTCTAAACTATGATCTATGAAAGGAAATGCTGAGAAATGCTGCAAGAAAGGAAAGCATGAAAGAAGACTATTGCAAATCAAGAAGTGAGCATGATGAAGAATATTTAAAGTAAAGAAAAACTGGACTATTAACCTATTAAAAAGCTACAAACACTAGAAGTCCTATGAATGAGGAAAATCTGTGTTTTTGGCGCAGCAAGAGAGTCTTTGCCTCAAATCATGGTCTCAGAGGGAGGAAGAGAGGCCAAGGAACTATTGCTAGCCTTTTGAATCTTCTTTTTATCACTGCTTAACCTGCTATAGAAAGCACAAATGGAAGCAAACTACCAAATCATCAAAATCAACCTATTCTTAACCATAAAAGAAATACATCTAACAGCAACCTAACCTACAACCCGAAATAAAACATACAAATACAAGTAGAGAGGAGCTTGGCTGCTTGGATTGGGCCCTAACCCAAGAGCTTCAGCCCTCTGAGGTAACTTAGTGCTAGATAAAAAAGGATTCCATATTTATCATCAAAACAATAGCAAGGTTACATGAAACTGTCAAAAAATAATAAGCTCGAAGTTGGAGCAGAGTTTACATAATCAGAAATCCAACAAAAATCGACCCTAGTGAGGCCCTAGGCCCCTCTACTTATACAAATGAAGCTACCAACAGCTTCCTTAAAATCAGGGAGGCTTGGCTCCAAAAACTCGAGATAATCATCAGTCATCCTCCACTTGCTCGGCTGCCTTCTAGTGCATGATTCGGCTGCTTGTACTTTGAGATGAATGAAAGGGAATTCGAAGTGAGGAGTAATAAATGAGGGGGATTCCCTCCGACAAGTCCTCTCCTTTGTCCACTTCGAGTTATTGTTTCCATTTGTCCATTGGATCCTTGACTTTGACCTCGAAACTCCTCAATAATCTGCATTAAATACATGTTAGACCACATGGCACAATAACTAACTCAACTCACTCTATAAGCATAAATATAATAAAAAAATCATACAATAAGCTAAGAGAATGGTTGATTTGACTAGGTTAGGAGGTAAAATGAGCCCATATAATTACCCATTTATGAGGCTCATCATCACCCCCTGCTGAAAGTGTTGCTCATCCTCTGAGTAACTTAGTCAATCTCCTCATCTTTTATGGCCCTGGTGGCCTCCCTAGCATCCCAGGCTTTTGATGTGGTTTGCTCTTCTTTGCCATAGAATCCTACCTTCCTATCTATCTCTTTCCACTGCTCCTCCTCTTCTTCTTTTCTTTTTCCTTCCAGCATGCCTAACAGTAGTGGGGGACTCAGTTTGAGGCCAATCTAGTTGACCTTCAGCCTCTGCATGGAGTGCTTGTACATTGGCACTCTTTTCAATGCCTCCTTCAGCCTCATGGGGGAATGATATTCCTTGATTTGAAAACTGTGTGGTAAGGTGTTCCATCTCCTCATGCATGCATGCACACAGTCATCCCCAAGTATCCTTTGCATATCCTCAAAGTGTGCAATGGCTTCTGCCTGATTGGTGAGATATCTAGGGGCAATCTGAGGGTTATTAGTAAGCAGGTTGTGTGTGCTGATGAGTGCCATAGGATTTGATGGCTCAACTCTTATCATTAGTGGCTCATTCTGCTCCTTTACCATCAATCTTTTTATTTCTGCTGCCCTTAATTCTTCTTGGTTCATCCTTGAGGCCATGGCCATTAATTGCAAGTCCCCTAGCTCGGCATTGGGGTCCCACACATTCATGTCTATGAGGGTCATGTTATGTAGTTATAATTATGCCATCTTTTCCCTATCCTCTGATGTGCTTTGGTCACACAAATCCATAAACTGCCTGTAATCTTGGAAAGACATTGTGCCTCTTTGTGCCAGAGTCTTTATCTGGAATTGTAACCATTGGTCCTTGAGATAGAGGCCATAGGATTTTGTTGGTGTTCTACATTGCAATGCCTCAATGGATAACCTGGCCATGCATGCCAACTGAGTCTCTTTCTCTTACAGCTGCCTCCTTAACAATTCATTTTCAGTTTCAAGGTGGCTTCTTGTAATTACTTCTCGGTCTCTGAGAGCACTCAACTCTCCGCCCATTTTTCTGAGTTTGTTTTCCATACGGCCAACATCCTTAAATCCTTTGGATTTTACTATTTGCATCCACCTATGTGTTCTTATTCTTTCTTTCTCTAATTCAAAGAATAGTGGAATTGCAAATTTTTGTGGGATTATCCTTCCTCCCTCAAGTAGATTGTAACAGGAGGCAAGACTAGGCTGGGGATCAGGTTCTTGTAACTCTATTGCTTCCTCCTTTACGTGTGGTTGTCCTTCTATCATTTTCTCAAGCCTTTGGGTCTCTTGTAGTTTTGACAGTGTCTCCTGTAGAACTGTCTGAGCCTCCTGTAGGAATGTTTTTGGGTCCTGTAGTACTACCTTTTCCTTCCATGTGGAAGATCTAGGAGTCCCCATTTCATATGTGATAGGTGTCTTGGAAGGAGATTATTTCCTCTTGGCAGAGGGTGAATCTTCAATTGTAATTTGCATTTTTGAAGAGGGCTGAGGTTTTCCTGTTTTAATTCTTGTGCTCTTCATAGCCCTGAAATACATAGAGGTCTATATTTTCCTCTTTTGCTTTGGCCTGATTAGTGTAGTGAGGGCAGCGACGGAAGCTGTTGCCTCCCTTTCCAGAGTCTCAGGGGACTCTTCTCCTTGTTCTGCCTTTTCTGCCTCTTTTTCTCCTCCTTCTGTCTCTTTTTCTGTCTCTTCCTACTCTGTTTCTTCAGCTCTCTCCTCCTCTATTTTAGTTTCTTCCTCCTTCCTTTCTTGTTCTGCTAAGTCACTAGTGGCTTCACCTTCTCCCCCTTGCTGCTCTTCCTCCTCACTGCCAGTAGGACTGACATCATAGGTTAAGGCCTTTATGTCATCCTCAGCTGTCATGTTTTGGAAAACTTCCCATGCTATAGGGAGTGTAAATGTATGGAGGGCTTCCTCCACTAGGATTTTGATTAACCCATGGCAAGCTAGCTGCTTTGAATTTCCTGCTTGAACCTTAGTGTTGGAGTCAATGAGGGACTACAGGAGGAAGTAGGGGATATTGAGCTTTTGAGGTGCTGGAGTGTCCATGCCATACCTTAATTCATGGAGGATTATAAAGTGATAACTATAGATAATGTTGTACCTCCCCTCACAGGAAATGTATTTGATTATTTGATAGCTAACCTCATCCCAAGGATATGGTATCCTAGCCCTTCTAATGCCATTTTTATCCTCTACAGGGGTTTCATTATTTTGGAATTTTTTTTTCTTGGCAGCCTAGCCAATTGGTTTCTCATCCTTACTCCAAGGCAGCCCAAGAGGAAGGGTAGTGACCCTACTGATAAATTTAGGGGTTATATCCATGGAAAGACCTCTAAAGGTGATAGTGGCATGAGTTCTTATGTGGGGTACCAGAGAGAGAGAAAACTCTTGGGCAATTTCCTCATCAAACCCTTGGAATTTCTCAAAGAAATTCATCAAATTTTCCCTTGTGAAGATGTCCACCACTTGTGGATGTGCATGGAGCCTAGTGGAGTTAGTGGGATCCTTTCTCATAAACCCTCCTACCATTTTGTTTATACTCTTTTTGGAAAATAAATGTAGAGATGGAGACAACAAATTTTGAGAAAAACAGAGAAACAGAGGAGACTGTGTTTTTTTTTTGAAAACAGAAATTTTTTTATATTTCTTTTTCCCTCCTAAAGGTTTTATTTCCTCCTCAAATTGAAACCACTTCTTGCATATATTGATATTCAATAGGGGGCATGCATGAATCCTACCTCTTCAGACCGTAAATCGTGCTAAAACTCGTGTTTTCTTCCTTCAAAACAACTCACTACCCCTCCTGTAGAAGCTTGCTATCCCTCCTGTAGAATTCCTATAGGTGCTCCTGTAGAAAATGCCGAGAGCAGGAATATGGGAAAGATCAATGGAGGACGATGGTTATGAGGCTGTGGGGGCACAAGGAGACTGCTATAACTGAGTTACAAGGAGAGGATGAAGGAAAAGGTGGTGAGAATGCTTGGGGAGGAGTACTTATTACCCTTTATGGATATTTCCGGTGATGAGGGGTGAGCTGGCAAGGTATACATTGGCCATATTCGGACCGTTGGTCCCCACCTACTGGGTCATCACAGCTTCTCCTCATAATCATCTCCCATCATTGCATTGGAGTTCACACTTCCTCCACTACCTGTCCTTGACATCTTTTCTTGAGTTGACTGTGCACATGTGTGGGTGACATCTCGGATGAGTGGAGTCAACTAGATGAAGGTGGCCAAGTTAACTGGCCAGCTTTCCCTCATTCAACCTCAACCATCTCGTTACTTTTGCATGACTTTTAATTACACAAATGCAAACAGAGGAGTGACTTAGTTACTTACCTATGATCCGAATGTATTTGCTGTGAAGTGCTGTTGATCTCTCTCTTCTGCATGCCTTTATTTCTTTTGATGCATGTTGTCTTCTTGCTGATGTGTGGTTGTGTCTTGTGCAGGTTCTTCTCTAGTTGGGTCTGAGCTTCAGGTGCCTTCTCAACCTTCATGTGTGCATTCTCCTGCTGCTGGTGCTGGGTTTTGATGGGATCAACTGCTATAGGAATTCCTACAGGAGCTCCTATAGCTACTTCTCCCCTTGAAACTTTAGCTTCTCCCTATGCTTGGAGCTTCGAGGATGATGCTAGAGGTGTAGATAAATATGGATAGGTGGTAGGTAAGCTTCAGGTGAGGTTGATGGTGCTGCTTCTTCTCTTATTTTTTTTCTTTTACTGAAAAATTGTTTTTTTCTGTGTTTTTCTTGGACAAGAAGAAAAATGATGCTTTGGGTGTGATGCAGGCTTGGAAACGATGGCAAGGAGGTTTGAAGATTGTAGGAGGGTTTATAGGTTCTTCATGAAGCTTCCTTGTCCCTCAAACTGCCTTTTGTATCCATTTCTGGCCCTCTATAATTCCTACAGGAGCCTCCTGTAGAAAACACAGTTTTTTGAAAAAGAAGCACATTGGGGTGAAAGAAATGCCAAAAATGATGGAGAAAAGTGTAGAGAAGAAGAGATGGGTGATGGTATGAATGTCAGGGTCCCCTTGGCATCTTCTTCTGCTCCTTGTAGTCCTCCTACAAACCTGCAATGCAACAAAAAAATCATTTTCTTTCTCCTTTTGCTCTTTTTTCTCTCTCTCTCTCTCTTTTTGAAAACAACTAAGGCACCACAGAGAGGTTTTCACCCTAATTGCCTACCTTGGGTGCCTCCAAGGGAGGTTTTCACCTAGGGATCTTATTTTTCTCTTTTTTTTTTGTCATCACTGGGCCGCCTTAGAAGAGGTTTTCAACCCAATGATGGGATTCAAGCGCCTCATGGAGGTTTTCACTTGAGTCCTTATTATTTTTTTATTTCTTTTCTTCAGTGAGTGGATGAAGTGGAAGCTGAGACATGCTCCACTACCATCACTATTTTATTCAAATCTTCAATAAATTCTCACTTGGAGAGGGGTTTCTTGTAAACTTTCAATCGATGTCCATTGACAAGCATGGGGATGGCTTCATCATCAATGGTTCTGATCAGAACTGAACCATTGTCATTGCATTTCTCCACAGTTTAGGGTCCCAGCCATCTTGTCCTCAGCTTGCCTTTGAAATCTTTGTATCTTGAATCATCAAGTAGTGCCCAATCTCCCTCTTGGAATTGCTTCTCCTTGATATTTTTGTCATGCCATATCTTTCTCTGAAGCTGAACTACCTCTGTATGGAGGAGGGCTTGCAATCTGTATTCATCCAATCCATTGAGCTGGAGTGATCTCTCCTTTTGTGCATGGATGAGGTCTAGGTCCAGTTGAGTTGCCATCCTTAGTGTATTGAACTCAAATTCTATTGACAGCAAAACCTTCTTCCCATAGACCAGTTCATAGGGTGTGAACCCTGTGGTGGTCTTCCATGTGTTGTAGGCCCAAGTGGCCTCAACTAATCTGTCCACCCAGTCTTTTCTGCTACTACTCATTACCTTGGTCAGGATCCCTTCCAATTCACTGTTAGTGACCTCCACCTACCCATTGGCTTGTGGATGGTAAGGGGTGGAAGTCCTGTGCTTGATTTTATGATGTGTGAGTAGGTCTTCAATCAAATTGGAAGTGAACTAACTACCTTGATCTGTGACCAACTCTCTTGGATACCCAAACTTGTAGAATATGTTTTCTCTCAAAAACTCAGCTACTTTTTCCTCTTGTCGCTGCTTTGATTGCTTTTGTCTCTGCCCACTTTGTTAGGTAATCGGTGCACACAATGATGTATTGTTTCTGCTTTGAAGGAGGGCTGATAGGACCCACAAAGTCCATGCCCCACTTCTCAAATGGCTCAAAGGTCACTTGAGGTTGCATGGGCATCTCATCCTTTGGAGTAGGTTTCCCCATCCTCTGACACCGATCACACTGGCTAGTATATCTCCTCACATCCTGATGAAGAGTGGGCCAGTAGTATTCTACTTGCAATATCTTGAAGGCAGTTATTTTTACTACAAAATGACCTCCACAAGGCCCGTCATGACAGGTTAGGAGGATGTCAAAGACTTCCTCCTCCCTGACACATCTTCTCAAGATCTGATCTGGGCCAAGTCTGAAGAGATTTCCCCCAATCCCGGTGAAAGGGGTGCTTTTCCTTTTTATCTTGCTCTTGTCTTTTGAGGATAGGTGTGGTGGGAACTGTGCCGAAACCAAGTAGTTTGCTATATCAACAAACCATGGAGAGAGTAATGAGATAGCAAAAAGATGTTCATCTGGCATTGGTTCATCCACCATTCCTTCTTCACCTGCAGGCAAATTTACTCTAGTAAAATAGTTAGCAACAACATTTTCTTCACCAGGCATATCAATAATGGTCAAATCAAACTGCTGCAGTAAAAGCAACAATCTAATAATGCGAGCATTTACATCTCGTTTGTTCATTAAATATCTAATTACAGCATGATCAGTGTGCATAAAGGTTTGATAGCCTGTGATATAATGTCTGAATTTGTTTAAGGAATGCACGACAGATAGGAGTTCCTTCTCGGTTACTATATAGTTTAACTCTGCCTTTGACAAGTTTTTCCTTATAAAGTATATGGCATAAGGTAACTTTTCATCAATTTGTCCTAAGGCTGCTCCTATTACTTTGTTCAAAGCATCTATGTGAATGTGGAATGGTAGGGCCCAGTTTGGGCCTCTCAGAATTGGGGTAGTCACAATCTTGCTCTTCAAAGTATCTAGGGATTCTTGACAGTTTTCTGACCATATGAACTCAACATCTTTGCCTAAGAGGCCAAACAAAGGAGAGGCTAGCTTGCTGAAATCTTTAATGAATCTCCTGTAATACCCAGCTACGCCTAGGAAACTTCTAACATCTATCACCTTTTAAGGAGGTTGGACTCTTTGGATGATGGCAATTTTGTTGGGGTCCACCTGAAGTCCTTGCTGAGATATTGCATGACCTAACACTGTCCCTTCAGTCATAAAAAATTCACATTTTTCTGGACTAAGGGATAGGTTCATCTCAATACACTTGTTTAGAACTTTTCCTAGGTTAGATAAAGCTTCCTGAAAGTCAAAACCATAAGGAGTAAAGTCATCCATGTATATTTCTACTGCATCATGAACTAATTCAGAAAATATACTCAATACCGCTCTTTGGAAAGTGGTTGGAGCGTTGCACAAACCAAAAGGAAGGACCCGGTATGCAAAGGTACCCCAAGAATAAGTGAAAGTGGTCTTATCTTGGTCTTCTGGGCTGATTTGAATTTGATTGTACTCGCTAAACCCATCTAGGAAGGAGAAAACCTTTTTCCCTGCCAGATCGTCTAACACTTGATCTATGAAAGGTAAAGGAAAATGGTCCTTTTTAGTGGCTTTGTTCAATTCCCGATAGTCAACACAGATTCTCCACTTACCATTTTTCTTTGGCACTAGCACCAAAGGAGAGACCCATTCATTGTCAGAGATGGGATAGATGAATCCTGCATCAAGCAATTTCTGCAGTTCTTCCTTAACAATATCTTTAAGTGTTGGATTCATCCTCCTTTGAGGCTGCCTGACTGGTTTTCAATCTTCCTTGATGTATATATGATGAGTACATACTGAAGGGTGCACTCCCTTCATTTCCTTATAACTCTAGGCAAAGGCATCTAGATGTTTTCTTAGTAGGCTACACAGTTCCTTCTCCTAGGAAGTGGATAGGGATGGATTGATTTTCAAGGTTCTTTCTGGGCCGAACTCTATATTCTTAACACGAAGAGAAGTGGAGTCAGCCACACAGAGATCAGTTGAGGGGTTGTTTTGGGTTTCTCTTACTATGTCCTCTAATGGTGATACACTAGGAGGTGGATTCTGAATCAAATTTTCAATCATATCATCCTCATCTTGCTGTTCCCCCCCATGGCGATTTCTAATGCACAAAGCGGTGTAGAATCAACTTCATCCTCATCTTCCTCCTCCAACCAAAGAGGTATATCATGTTCTAGCAAGGGTTGGGCAGGAGGATATAGGATTAACTGCTTGGACATGTGCCCATTCTTTATGGTCATGTTCCCAGCTCGACAGCTGATGTAGGCATCAGCTGTAGCCAACTAGGGTCTTCCCAGAATGAGAGGATACCCAGTGAGCTTTTCCTTTGGCTGGAGAACTAAGAAATCAGCAGGGTACTCCCAAGAATCAATGGAGACCATCACATCTTCCACAATCCCCTCAGGGGTCACTGTGGAGTGGTCTGCTAGCTGTAGCACTATCGTGGTCTTCCTCAAGGAGCCCTGGAGGTTAAGTTTGAGCATTGTGTCCTTTGTCATCACATTAATGGTAGCTCCCAGATCAATCAAGGTATGCGGGATCATTGTGCCATTGATGTGGACATCAACTACTGGGCTTCTAGGGTCCAAATATTTTGGACAGATTACCTGCCCCAACATCAGGTCGGATAGTTGTCCTATGACATTGATGGTTGGGGCATCTCTCTTGCACCTTCCTGGATGCCTAAAGCACTTCTCTTTGATCAACCTATTGTAGATAGGCACATCTTTTATGGCTTGGAGAAGTGGTGTTGAGTTCCAAAAATGCCTTTCCCTTAGCTACTTTTCTCATCCTTCATTCTCTGTTTTTCCATGAAAAATGCATCCTTATCATCAAAAACCATTATACATTGCCTCAAGGAGTATATTTCAGTGATTTACAGGTTATACTTTTATGTTTTATATTTGAATAAGTTTTTGTCTTTTAGCTACAGAACGCCAGCCACATTCTGCAGCTAATCGGCTATTCTGCAACTACTTCCATGCTTTTGCAGGTTCCACGTGTCAAGAGGGGAAAATGACTACATGGGTAGCTTGGAAAACATCAGGGCATGGATCGTATCCTATTCATATGGCCTAGATCGATGAGGAAGAATTTGATCAAAGGGAAGTCAAACATAGAAACCTATGGCAAACATGGCTCTGTTCTGTACATGTTTCTCAGTGATGGGATCCAAAGCAGTTTCTTGAGGCCATGGACTTCATCTGCCACCTACGCAACGGAATCCAACAACCATTACCATAAGATTTATGTTTCCAAGCAACCGAGGACAAGAATTCTGCATACTTGCCCGTCTACGTGTTTTGCTGTAGCTTATTTCTCTCTTTAAAACAGTTGTAAAATTTCCTATAAATACTAGTGTGAAGAATGTAGAACAAGTTCAATTTTTGCTTATGTATTAAGTGCATATTTCCGCTCTGTAGTTTGAAGAACTCATTCTCTGTTTTAATATAAAGACTCTGTTTCAATGGATACCTGAAGCGTTGTTGGAGTGTTGATTAAGTGTTGATAATCCAAGACCTTTGCAGAGGGCCCCTGCGTTGGTCAAGGTTACATTTTATTTCTGTTTTGTCTTTCATAGTTAACTGTAAATTCACTGTGTTTTTTTCCATGATGTTTATAACCATTTTCTAACTCTGTTCATAATGCAGCTTGTGTCATCTTCTTATTAGCACAGAATAGCTCTTTTGTTTCACTACTTTCTAGTTTCTTATCAGTAGCTTGAAGTTGATGTCAGTAGCATAGAGTAATTTAGATTTGCTGATCATTAGTCTAGTTTCTTTCATTTGTTGTTCATTAGTCTTTAGATTTTGAATTTAACTGATCAATTCCATTTTGTTGTTAGTTTAATAACTCATGTTGTAAGTGAATGTTTCCGAAAGCCCTTTCAGTTGATGGTTCATCTTAAAACTAAGTGGTGAAATATTTCATTTATGAATGAGTCTTTCTCTACATTTTTATATTTACTTTTTCTTAGAATAATGAAGTAAGGAGTCCCTCAAAATGCTATCACAAGGAGGTAGTTCTCCCAAAATTGTGTAGTAGAGTGATAAAGCACTTCATTTAGTTGTTATAGTAGAGTAGTTTCAATTTGACTTTCAGTCTTAGTATTTTATTTAATTTTATTGCAATTTCATTTTCAATTTTAGAACAATGAAGTATTGAATCCCTCAACATGCTATAACAAGGAGGTCATTCTCCCAAAATTGTGTAGCAGAGTGACAAAACACTTCATTTAGTTTTTATGATAGATTAGTTGCAATTTCATTTTCAATCATAGTTTTTCATTTAGTAGCAATTCCATTTTCAGTTGTTCATTAAGTTTTGATTCTGCAATAAATTAGACAATAGTTGTAATCTCATTTTCAATAGCTGCAATCTCATTTTCAGTTTTAATATCTCATTTAAGCTTTGGTTTTGTAATTGATTAGATAATAGTTGCAATTTCACTCTTAAGTCCTTTTAGTTCATGTTTTGGAAACAATCATAATAGCAAGAAGAGAAACTTTGTTTCTTGGTTAAAACTTTACTTCCAAAGCTGGCTTGAAGCACTTTTAGCTCTCATTTCATTTCTTTAGATTCTTAGCAGCAGTAGATTTAAAGATTTTGTTAAGTACATTGCAAAACATTAGGAATTAAAAAGATCAAACCCCCAAAACAACAGAAAACTCAAAAACACTGAAGTAGGAAGGGCCATCTAGCACATATAGTGCACTACACTTCATCAGTTTACAATACCCAGATTGATAATTTATGTAGAGCAATTTAGGACACTAATTTGACCAAACAAGTGGTATCTTCACACATAAATGTTTCAATTCTCCCAGGAGTTGAGTCTCTTCTGGGGTAGGCTGGACTATTATGGATAGTCTCTCAGGAAAGGGTGGATTTGATTTAGGTTTTCTTTCCTCTTTATCTTCCTCAACCTCCCTGGGTGGAGGTTGGCTATCTGGGAGAACTTTACCAGATCACAAGTTCATTTGTTGAATCTCCACAACATAAGTTGGGCATGATGGTTCCCCACTATACACTTGCTGAGCTTATCTGTTGTTCGGGTTTGGATTTGTTGGGTAGGAATTTGGTGTTACTTTGGTGGAGCAGGAGGTAACAGTTGTGGTTGGGAAGGTGGTGGAGGTAAAAGAGTGGGAAGAGAGTTGTATTGGGGCCTCCACCCCTAATGAGATGCATTCCACTAAGGTTGTGGCTGAGCATAGGATTGAAATGAATGGGTGTCTAGTTGGGCATGATATTGAGATGTGAAGGACCAAGGAGGAGGCATGTACCAGGAAGGATGAGCATGGGGACCCCAAGAAGGTATGGAGGGCACTTGGTTGGGGTTGTAGTATGCCTGGAATGTCCCTTGCATCCCCTGCTAGTATGGTCTAGGTCCATGCAGCCTTCTTTGGTTTATGTAATAGAGCTGTTCAGTGACTCCCTCAGCACCTTGATATACAACATTAAGTTTGGGCAAGGAAGGGCACTTATCTGTAGAATGATTTTCTTCACAGACTGAACAAACCTCCATAGAGTTCAATGGGTATTCATTCCTTGGATGCCTCTTGGTTCATCTAGGGAAAAAAATGGCCAAAGCCCTCTCTGCTTCCTCTTGTTTTCTTTTGATATGTAGAGTGTCCATTTGCATGGCAAGAGTCTGCAGCATCTCACTCTTGAAGTCTTCCAGTATGTTTCCAATTTCTCCTTTAATGGATGAGTTGGAGGAAGAGGTATTGGCTATGGGTTGACTCTCCCTACCTTTCTTTTTGGTTGCTCTAGAATGGTTTCTAAAAACAATCTTTGTGTCCTCATAGGATAGTTGGTAGATGTCTCCTCCGGCCAGTAGATGGAGGGTGTCTAAAATATTTTCCCGAATTCCCCTGAGTAGGACCAGCTTCAAAGACTCAGGGTCAAGTGTACACCCGACCCTTTTGTAACTGAGTTGGAACCTCTCTTCATAGTCTTCTAAGGACTCATCACTTCCTATGGTCATTCATAAAATTTCTTCTTTAGTATCTTTTGACCTACAATAGTCTCGATACTTGTTGTTAAAGGCTTGTTGCATCTAAGCCCAAGTTGTGATGCTATTGCTAGGTAATCCCATGAACCAATGTAGTTTTGCATCCTTGAGAGTAGAAGGGAACAATTTCAACTTTTGCTCATCTTCTGCATAGTTATAGGTTCGACAGATGATAACAAACTCAAACAAAAAGGTGTCAGGATCTTCTGTAGTCAGACCATGGAAATGAGGTAGGGCGGAAGGGCTTATATTCTTCATTTTGGTGTCCCCATTGGTCTCCTGAATAGGAAAGGTACCCTATATTCTCTCTCTATTCCCCCTAGCATTTTTGTTTTCAGCCATTGGCTCCAAAGGAATGTTTTCTTCTTCTTCTTCCCCTATAGGTTCTTCAAATATGTCTTGTTGTTCACCTAAGGGTTCTTCTTGATCACAACCGCCGAAGAAGAGAGAAGGCTGATTGTGTGAAGCAGTGGGGGTGTTGGGAAAATTTTTTCCAGAGTTATCTTTATTCCTACGAGGCATGAAAGGAAATTTGTTTTGGTTGGTTTTTGTTTCTTTTTCCCCACACTAACAGTACCTGCAGAAACTGAAATTGTGATTGAACAAAACAAATTGCAACTAACTGAAATGAACTTGCTGAAATGAAATTTGCAGAATTGAAGAGGAAAGAAAGGAAATGCAAAATTGAAGGAAAAGGAATGACTAGTTTACTCTTGCTGAAATGAAATTTGCAGAATTGAAAAGGAAAGCAAGGAAATGCAGAACTGAAGGAAAAGAAAGGACTAGTCTACTTTTGCTGAAATAAACTATTAGCAAAATGTTGCAATAGAAAATAGAAGAAAGCAGTAATCATAGAATACTCTGACGCTTCCCTAGCAACGATGCCAAAAAGTGGTGAGAACCAGTATTGCAGCAATAATGCTGCAACTCCTGAGTTGCCTACTTTACTCTTATCAACCTGGTAGTTCGTAACAAACTTGGAAGCGTCGGTGCTGTATGCACAAGTACTAGTGCTTACTGCAGGTTGTCACTTGGTCAGCTGGCGTAAGATCACTAGGAGCTCAAGCCAACTTCTATGGATTCCAGAAGAAGCTCTATATGTGATGAAAGGAGAGAAAGATTACTCTACAGATGCTAATCTAACTGCAGAAAGGAGAAAGACTAAAATGTAAAGCAAACCTAATGAACCCTAATTAACCAACTAATTCTACTTTTGCAGAAAGCACTATGAAAACCATGAAAGGAATGCCATTACCTACTCAAGGAAGTAAACAACATCTAGCTAAGATATTTTTGGAAGTAAATAAGAAAAAAACATATTTTTGGATTTTTATGTATTTTTATGTGAATTTGACATGCATGTAATTTATTGTGTGTGAATGTGGCAGCGAATAGGTGGCATTGGAGGGTGGATTTGGGACTTGAGAGGATGTAGAATGGTGTGGATGGGTCCTAGGAGGTCTCAGGTGGCCTTCTGGAGGCTTTTCCCACACTCGGCCTTCAAAAGAAAGCCTACAGGAAAATCTACAAGAGGACACAGGAAATCTACAGGAGGAAAACAGGGAATCTACAAGAGGCCTACAAGAGGAGGCCGAGAGCCGTTTTCACTATTTTGAGGGTGTGAGAGTGGGTGGAAAGGGTGGATGAAGGTTGGAATGAGGTGTTAGGGTGCCTAAGGTCTACCATGAATCACCAAGAGAAAGGAAGATTATTGGGTTTGCTCAAGGAGAGAGGAATAAGTTCTATGGAAAATGCAAGAAATTAAGGCAGAATTGAGGTGAGGTTTGGGCGACCTGTAGGGCATGGATCAGATGGAGGATGTGATGGCTGATAATATGGCCTACTGCTAGAAGATATTTGTTGCAAAGGAACTAATAGTCAACCAATAAGATCAAGCAAGCAATGAAACGAGTGCATCTAGAAAACAGAGTTTTGCATCAAAATAGTCTAAACTATGATCTATGAAAGGAAATGCTGAGAAATGAGGCAAGAAGGGAAAGCATGAAAGAATACTATTGAAAATAAAGAAGTAAGCATGATTAAGAAGACCTAAAGCAAAGCAAAACTGGATTATTAACCTACTAAAAAGCTGTAAACACTAGAAGTCCTATGAATGAGGAAAATCTGTGTTTTTGGGGCAGCAGGAGAGTCTTTGCCTTAAATCATGGTCCTAGAGTGTTACACTAAAAAATGTCACCATGGCTATTTACAGTTAGTATGGCTCTATTAACAGTCATGCTATCCTCCTGGGCAAGTCTTATACCTCTGCTCTCCATGTCAAACTCCAAAAAGAGAGAAAGTCTTTGTAAATGTGTTTATCTCTGGGTACGCAGATTCTCTCAGCCTTACCTGCGTATACGCACCTAATGTTCACAAAAGCTGCGTACTTGTACGCTCTGTGTGTAAAGGGGCAGGTGCGTACCCCTGTAAAGATCAAAAGGCGCGAGTTTCATCTTTAAAAGGTTACTTGTGGTCATTTCTAGAGCATTCTAGAAGGTTGTTCGACGTGTATTGAGCGCCTCCAGATGGTTCATGTACCCCTATGAAAGAGGAACTTATCCCATCAAGAGAGGAGCTATCCCATCCAAAGAGGGGATTATCCCATTGATGGTGGACCTGATTAACTTCCTCTTGAGCACTATAAATACAGGCATTGGGCCAGAAGGAGGAGAGGTTAAAAAGCTAAATATTTCTAAGGGTAGATGCTGCTGGAATTAGGACTCCCATTTAGAAGCTTGTGAGGAGAGATTACCATCTTTGCTTGTTCTATTTGGAAGTGGGTGAGCTTTGTCAAAGTAAAGGAGAACTCTTGATGGACCCTGGGAGGGACTTGCACAACACCAAGGCTCAGGTTGTAATTGTTCCTTTTGTTTCCTATTAATGCAAATGAGTCCATTCTTCTCAATAACTTGTTATCTATGAGTTGTTTCATGTACTCCTTGGTCTATATGTTAAATATGTTTTATTTTATGAGATTATCAAGTGCTATTTAATCGTTTGATTGTTAGTGAATGCAGGTTTCGAAGTGAAGGAGGAGCTCATCCGGATCGGCGAGGCTAGACTACTACAACAGCGTTGGACTACAGGTAGGATCTAAACACTTGATTTCTTGTATGGTAAAGGCATGTTTAGAGAAGGATTGCTCTTGTTTGTCTTGTTTGTCACTAGAGAGTCTTAGGCTCCTAGGGAGGTTGGTTGTGTCCGCACTATCGACTCTTTCCCCCTGACAAATTGGCGACTCCGCTGGGGAATCCATTGATGTGAAAGTTTTTTCCTTTGTATGCAACTTTGATCTGAGAAAAGTCATTTATTTTCTGGTTTTTGCCTGTGTGACTTTGTATTTGGGTGGGCTAGCTTAGGGTTAGATTAAATTTAGTTTTTCTTGGTTTTTCCAGTAGTACGCACTCTCTGAGTATTGCACAGTGTGTACCTGTACGCATTGTTGCTGTGTGCACAGAGTGGGCCCGCACCTGTCTTAACAGGTTGCCTGCGTACCCTGCTAAAAATTAAGAAATTTCCATTTTTTACATTTTTCCTCTTAGATTTTGCTTTTTCTTAGTTTTTACTGCCCATATCCATTAGTCTCTTGTCAAAGATCTTCACCTGAACTTGTTTCGATAGCATTGAGTGTTTTAGTGGATTTCATAGAAGTTTAAGCCCTAGGGTTTGATATTTGATTAGGTCCTGTAGTGACTTTGGCGGTAGAAGTTGTCAAGCCTTAGATCTCTCTGGTTTTGTCAGTCTTCTTAGGAGTCGGACCTGTCATAAAGTCTACCTGTGAGAGCAACTTACCTTTGAGTTGTCTCTTTGGCGAATTTCGAAGTGCTTTTTGATTGAGTATTGAATTCCATTTTACAAAAAGAACAAAAAGATTTGAGTTTTGTTTTGACTGGTCTTTTGATTCTGCATTGGCTGGTCCTTGGCTTGATTATGGTCAAGTAAAACAACCTAGAATTATCCTTGTAGGCTTTTGCCTCGTTAGGTTTGCTTTAGAGTAAATTTCCTTTTGATTTCCTTGTAAGTCAATTTTTCATAGCTTTTATAGATTTTGAGATTGATTTTCGTTAAAATAGATTTATATGCTTTATTAAATAAGAAAAATACAAAAACATCTCCTTTGAAAAGTTTTGTTTCAAGTAGCTTTGGAGTATTTTGAAAGAAAAAGAATTTTTCGTGCACGTAAGGAGTGGTCATGTTTGTATGCTTGGAAAGATAAAGAGAATTGTTTCTTTGATTGTCTTTACTAAGAAAGTTGTTTTCTATAAAATTTGCATTTTCCAACTCTCTTAGTTAGGAGATTCATTGAAAAGGAAAAGTAGTGTAAATCATCTTAGGTGCATCTTTGTAGTGGTTTGAGTCGAGTCTACACACCATTGGTTTCATTTCCGCTACCTTTTGTCTTTAAGAAAAACCATAAAATTAACGCTTAAAGTAAAATCAACTTAGTAACTTTTATTTACTAGGGCTCTGAAACACCAATTTAGATCAGGCTAGTGTCTTGGTGTAGGAGAGTAATTAACTCTCCAAGACAACAAAACCAAACAAGTAGCTTATCTTGTGATAGAATAAATCCAATTGTCTCATTTGTACTCTGGGAAAGCTCCTCTTAAAGGAGAAGCACGAGCTCGTGTCCGAACCAGTGAGGGGATCAATCCTCCCTCGTTGGGAACGACGCCAGACACGCACGTATTACAAACGGTAAACCTCGGATTAACCATTGTCGAGGAGCCAGGGGTCACTTGTCGGTAAACCTTGGATTATTGTCAAGGAGCCGGCAAGGGGATTGAGCTTGATACTCTGCCCTTGCGTGCTGTCGGAGTGTAGACTGTTCCCCCAGGTGCATTTGTTGCGGTTGGTAACCTTAGTGACCATTATCTTTAGGATTCTACCGAGGTGACGGTGGAGGGAAGATCCCACTGTACCTGGAGCAGTCGTCGGCTAGACTCACTTGGATTTTCCGGGGGGTTCACTTCACTCGAGACGGTTAAAGTGGAGGAACTTGTGCCGGTCTATTCATTAAGCAGGTTGCCGGGGTAACTGTTCCACCCGCCACTTCTGTACTGAATCCGGCGATGTTGGGTTTCATCTCCAACTAGCGTTTTCGGTCTGGAAGGCTACTGTTTGTGCTTGGTTTGACGCCCTAGATTCTTTAGGCGTGTGATTCAAATTTGTTTGGTTGCTATTGAAGAACTTGCTCCAGAGGAAGAAATAGGTGTCTCTAACCTTGAAGATCAACTTACTATTGAGCTCAGGGAGCGTGAATCTATCTTTTACAGTCCTCCTAGAAATACTACTTGGTACCTTTCGTTAACCAATTATTTAGACAACTCAGGGATAGGTTTTTCTACACCTCGTACTCCTTTTCCACCTGGAGGTATTTATACTCCTGTAAATATGTCTGGTCAGTCGTCCGTGTTCACTCAATCTCCTGAATCTTTCTTACACGGCGGTCCTTCTGTTCCCATCGGGTATCAATCACTTGCTGGTACCTTTGCGGGGGCATCTCCTCAACCCATTGATCATGGGTTATTAGCTGGAAACAATGGTAATAAACCGTTGGGTGTAGGAGACATTTACATGATGTCAGGTTCAGTTCCCGTTTCTCAACCTCAAGGTGACCAATTACCGCCTGGGGGGCAGCCTCAATTAACGCCTGGGGGGCAACCTCAAGGTACACAAATTGTGTCTGGGGGGCAGCCTCAAGGTCAGTATGTACCTATGGTGCAATACATGCCTCAAGGTCAACCCCAGCCTCAATATGTACCCCAGGGTCAACCTCAGTATCAATATTTACCTCAAGGGTATCAACCTCAAGGTCAAGGTCAACCCCAGTATCAGTATTTACCCCAAGGTTATCAACCTCAAGGTCAATACTCGAGTCAAGGTTATCAACCACCTCAAGGTCAGTCATATGTTCAAGGTATGGGAACTGCACCTTTTAGTTATCAATCCTATCCTCAATCCGGTTATGGATCTCAGTATCCTCAACCTGTTACGGGTCAATACCCTAGAATGATAGTGTGGGATCCATCACAAGGTCAACAGGTGTTGCAGCCAAGTATATAGTTGGTACCTCAAACTGGACAACCCGTAGTTTCTGGTCCACCCCAGCAACCGCAACCTGTCCAGTCAAATGTTCAAACTTCTGTAACTTCGGTAGTTACTCAGCCGCCAATTGCACCTAGTACTCCATCTCAAACGGCTGTAGCAACTACCACAACATCTGCCGCACTTACTTCTGGAGTATCGACAGCTCCAGCTTCTACTGTCTCTGCAACCACTCCTCAGACATCTTTACTGTTGTCTGGATCTACGATTCAAACCACGGTCCAGATGCCTATAGGTCAGCCTGGTATAAGTACGGTTGTCACTACTCAACCTCAATTTGTTCATCAACCGTACCAGGGACAGTACCAATATGGGCAAGCTGTCCAGCAGCCGGTTTACCAGTATCAACCGTATCCTGGGTACACTTATCAACAACCTCAACAACCCCAGTACGGTCCGGTTAATCCTGGTTTTCCAGGAGGATATAATATCCCTAATGCGATTCCTGTTCCTAGTTATCCTGGATATCCTCCTCCTGGGACGGGTCTTGTGACCCAGAGTTTTAGAGATCCTAACCGGCAATTACCGTTTATCGCAACTTTGGATTTACCAGACTTGACGCACCTAACGAACGATCCAATTCAATATCTTCCGTTCTAGCCGCCAATGCCAAATAAGTTGCCCAGTGATATACCCAAGTTCAAAGGTAAGTCTGGAGAGGATCCGTCCAATCACATGATGAATTACCACCTCTGGTGTGCTTCAAATTCTATCTCGGATGATTCGATCCGCTTACGTCTTTTCCAGCGTACACTCATTGGTCTCGCGGCCAAGTGGTACATTGAGTTACCACGGGCCTCTTTTTACAATTTTAGCCAGTTAGCTACCTCGTTCTTAACTCATTTTCAGTTGCCGGTCAGATACGATAATGGCACGGAGTTATTAACTTCACTAAAACAATCGACGTCCACGTATATTTCTGATCACATTCATGAGTGGAGACGTCGAAGGAGGTTGGTGAAAGTTTTTATTCTGAACTAGATCTTAGCTGAATGGTTTGTTAAATCATTATTACCGAAGATTACTGAAGATATAGCTAAGGCCGGAGTAGTTACTGAGGAGCAAGTCATTGCTCAGGTGCAGTACCTTGACTTAGTTTATACTCAGTCGGGTACGTTACACGAGAAGATCCCAGATCTTCCAAAATCGAATCAAATCACTGCTGCTCCTTCGGGATCTCATGCCGCTGATGGTATGATTTGTACGGTGAACACAAAGAGCAAGAAGAAATCTTCCAAGAATTCTACTACTCCTATAATCACCTTGCCTGATTCCCCGACAGGAGAGTCTTCTCCTGAACTTTCCGCCGATATTCACGCTGTAGAGTCATCTACGGCCAAATCAAAAAACGGGGGAAAGAAGAAATGATCCAGGTGGATATTGGTGGCCACCTGCCAAGTCCACCTGGACCCCCACCATTGTCTTTCTCAGCATTTTCAGTTTCCTTAATTGTAGCACAGTTTACTATTTTTAGCAGTTTTTCGGGTCCTGAACTTCCGGAGCCGTTTTGATGCCCTAAACGACGTTTTTTTGGGAATTTGGGGCAACATGGGTCCATGGACCGATGTTGCCTCCCAAAGTGGTAGTACTCGGATAGATATTTCTAACGAGCTATTGTACGCGTCAAACGGAGATCATATGCCAAAGTTACGACCCCGAGAAGTTGATGTACCAATTTACCCCCAAACGGGGCCCATAGTTTGGCGTTTCATCTCCTAGGGTTAGGTTTTGGAATGTTAAGGGTTTTCCATTGTTTCTCAACAATAAATAGGCCTTCGAGCCTCATTGTAACACAGTTCAGAGGCATGTAGCCATCACATCTCTTCTCAGAGATAAGCTACCATCGCCCTAGCTAGTTTATGTCCATTTCTGTTTGTAAGCATATTTCAGTATTTTCCATTAATGAAATGAAGTATTATTTCCGCTGCATCTTTGTGTATATGGTTATCTCTGTAATTTGTTGCGTTCCCGTTTAAATCCGGATCAGTGGTATCAGAGCGGTCTGCTTTTTCTCTGTTTTTCTTTGCATGTCCCCAACAAGGTCGGGATATAAGGAGTTAGGGCTTGAACTGGTTGAACCTTTGCAAGACCAGCCTCGCAAATCCCGACGGTCTCCCATGGCGGACGAGAAGAAAGACGAGGGGGCAGGAGATCCCATTAAAATCTTGCTCGAAGAAGCGCTCGAGCGACAACGGAACGCGATGATGGACAGCTTTGCGCAGATCCTTCAGCGGCTACCCAGAAGCGGCGCATCGGCTTCCAGCAGCTCCTCTGGAAACGCCACACCCTTTAAGGTACAAGTTAATTTTGAAATCCCCATATTCGAGGGTCAGATAGACGCCGATGCCGTAGATAAATGGTTAAATCTGCTAGAGGGTTATTTTTCTGTTCATGAATTTTCGAGTCGGGAAAAGATTGTTTTTGCTCTTCTCAAAGCAGCCCCCCACGTCAAGGACTGGTGGGAAACCTACTGCGAGCAGAAGGATGAAAGTACTGGCTCACTATTTTCAGCCGCACCCACCTGGGATTCGTTCCGGGATGCCATCAAGGAGCAGTACTACCCTGTCGGAAGCTATGAGCATGAATACATAAAGTGGACCACGCTGCGGCAGGGAAGGGACCAAGACGTGCCAGAGTTCACCAATCTTTTCCATACCCTTCGCACAAAGTTGGGTATCAAGGATTCAGAGCAACATTTGATACTCAAATACCGTGGCTGCCTGCACAAGTACATCCAGGAAGAAATACAGTTCCTGAACATCCCCTCGCTCGGCGCAGCATACCGGTATGCCGTCAAGGTCGAGCATAAGTTTAAACAAAAGAAGCGAGACTTTGGATCTGTGAATCCAAAGCAGGGGAAAGGTGCCCCTAAACCACAGAACAAAGGACAAAGCCAAGGCGGGACAGCCCAAGACAACCAGCCAAAGCTACAAGCAAAGAGCAATGCCGCGAAGCCGAGAAAGGACACTGGAAAATGGTGCGAGTTCCATAAGAGCTCCACTCACAACACAAGTGAGTGTCGGGCCAAACAGTCACTGGTGGCTGAGCTAAAGGTTTCAGAATCAGATGCATGTTCCGACTCTGAGTCAGAACCCGATAAGGGGTATGAAAAAGGGAAGCAGATCATTGATGCGGATCCCAGCGCCACTGTTGCTACCACAAAGATCCAGAAAAATGAACCCGAAGATCCAGAGGAGGAGTTGTGTCTCTTCCACTCCCAGATGTGGGTAAAGGGCTCCCCGATACAGTTCATTGTTGATAGCGTGAGTCAAAAGAACCTCATTTCGGCAGAGGTTGTGAAGTGGTTGGGCTTACCGACCACAGCACATCCACAACCATACACCATTGGGTGGCTTCACCAAGGGCGAGATCTTCGCGTGAGCCAGCAGTGTCGCCTTCCATACAACATGAAGCCCTTCACGGATGAGGGATTGTGTGACATTGCTCCCCTTGAAGTTTGTGATGTATTACTAGGACAACCATACTTGTGGAAGCGACATGCTGTGTATGAATCAAGGCCCCGTGCTGTTATTATTACATTGGGAAATAAGTTGTTCAGGATACCAGAGGTAGCACCACCTGCCGCCATCTCTTTGATTACTGCAAAACAATGCAGTAAGATCATTTCCAAAACCAGGAAATTTGTTTTCCTGATGATACGCCCTCAAGGGAAGAAGAAGATAGTGGCCGCGGCCTCCAAACGGGGCCCCTCTGCACGGCAGCTATAGATGGATAAGATTGTGGAGGAGTACGAAGACATCTTCACCTCCCCGGCAGGGGTTCCTCTGCACTGTCAAGTCAAGCACTCCATCGATCTGACCCCAGGTGCGCCGCTACCCAATGGACCAATTTATCGACGCTCTGTTCTGGAGAACAATGAAATCAAGAGGCAGATTCAGGAGCTCCTGCAGAAAGGTCACATCCGTCCGAGTTCTTCGCCCTGTGGGAGCCCGATATTATTGGTACAGAAGAAGGATGGGACGTGGAGACTCTGTATTGACTATCGGGCGCTGAACAAGATCACTGTCCGTAATAGGTACCCGATCCCGTGGATTGATGACCTCCTAGACCAACTAAAGGGGGCGAAATATTTCAGCAAGATCGATCTGAAGTCAGGATATCACCAGGTACCAATTGAACCCTCAGATGTGTGGAAGACTGCCTTCAAATCCAAGGAGGGCCTCTTCGAATGGCTGGTCATGCCTTTCGGATTGACGAATGCTCCTGCAACCTTTATGAGGCTAATGGATGACATCTTGCGGCCATTCACCAACTCCTTTGTAGTAGTATACTTGGATGACATTCTGATCTTCAGCCAGAGTTGGGAAGAGCACCTCCACCACATCCGACAGGTTCTCCAAACACTGCGGCAACACAAGCTATGTGCCAATTTGGAGAAATGAACTTTTGGCATGACCGAGGTTGAGTATCTGGGATACATCATTGATGAACAGGGGGTGCATGTTGATCCAGCCAAGGTCCAAGTCATTCGGGATTGGCCCTCTCCAACCACTCTAACAGAGCTCCGCAGCTTTCTAGGTCTTGCCAACTTCTACCGCAGGTTTGTGTTGGGATTTTCTCATATTTCTTGGCCCTTGAGTCAAGTCACCAAGGGCGGGGCGAAAGCAAAATTCTTTTGGTCTGAATCCCAACAGAAGGCATTCATGGAGTTGAAGGATCGCTTCTGCATGGCACCAGTGCTCGCGTTACCAGATTTACAACAACCATTTGAGGTCGAGACAGATGCCTCTGACTATGCTATTGGGGCAGTCCTTACTCAACATGGACATCCAGTGGCATATCACAGTGAAACACTTTCAGACACAGTCCGGAAGTACCCCACTTATGATAAAGAGATGTATTCCATTGTACAAGCCTGCTGTTGGAGAGGTAAATCCCCTCTACGGATAGAGGCGATCCCTACTAGCCCAATAGGGGTCTAGCAACAATCACACAATGCTGCCACGCATGTTCCTAGTTACAATTAAACAAGAAGTAAAGAGCACCTACTTGGATTCCTGCGCTGTCGTTGGACGAAGAGATGTCTCCTTCGCCCCTTCGCTTCGGCTGGTCACAGTCCTCCGCGATCCCCGCGAATGGACACCTGCACACACGAAGAGAAGGCAAACGCAAGCGTGAAATCTAGTAAAAGTAACTATATGCCAGTCAGAAAAGACATAATTCACATTTATCCATTGCATAAACAAACGAGAATGGAACAATAATAGCAGTCATCTATTATTAATCAGAATAGAGAAGAGTACAACCAAATGTTCTGACGCCGATAAACTTCTCAGGAGGGATCAGTCAGCATGTATCTCAAGCATTCACCTTTGAGGATGGTTCTCCCAAGACAAACAACTCTCTCTCTCTCACACAAATGTCACAAACAAACTTCCCCAAGCAATGAATCACTTCCACTCCTAACACACCAAACCTATAGCAGCAATCTGAGCACTACAAGCTCTGTACAATCCAAGCTAAGTCTATCTAGTTCCCACTAGTTTCTAACTAGCTGCTCATGGTAATGGTGGAAGTTTATATAGGAGAAGGAGTCTCCTAAAAAGGTGGAAGGATGAGCTTATCTTCAAGGGGAGTAGTTGCAAAGGGTCGAACAGACATGCCATAGAAGGGAGTCGATATTCACAAAGCTAACAACCAAGCCTGGAGAGATCTGGAAGGCTGGTTGTTTGAACAAATTCGCCCAAACTGGATCAGCGCGGATTATATGGAGACTGCCGCGCTGTCAGCACATAACAATAACTGAACAAGTCATGTCAGCGCGGAAGAACACGGGAAAGCCGCGCTGTGCGTCATCGCGGAAAAGTGATGTTCTTCCGCGATGGCAGCGCACGAAATACACTGTGAGGCGCTGGTCATCGCGGTTATTTTAGGAACAGACGCGCTGATGCACAAAACTTTGGAAAAATGGGTTTTTAAGCCAGTTCAGGGATCAAACACTTAGTGATTGTGACTTCTGGACACAGCAGGGTGACTGACAGGAAGGCAGTGATAAATTACTGTGTAACAGATGCCCCCTAAAGCATGAAGACCGAGAGAGTGAGAGGGGTGAAATGCTTTACAACACACGCCGAACTGGAATACCGCCAGGAAGTACCGAAAAATGTTTGACAATCATATACATGCAGTCTAGGCATGGGCGCAGCCATCCAAAAGACATGCGAGACTGGTCTATGGTATGGACGCAGCCACCCAGCTAAAGAGACCATAATAATGACAAGGTATGGTCGCAGCCATCCATGAAGACTCAGGTATGGGCGCAGCCATCCATCAATGAGTCATGTAATGATTATCCACAAAATCGCAACCTGGACCACAGTGAGCAAGGATCCAGGGTCTTGCGCTCCATCTCGACCCGAACAGAGTACAAGTCCACACATGTGAATACAGGGGTTGGAGTTGAACATGCATGAACATCGTCTGATTACCGGCCAATGATGAGAACCGTTAACAGACGCGAGAGGTACCACCAATAATGACAATGGCCCTCAAGGTACTATAGGTACAATCCGTGGCGTGTGAATCAATGAGCTGGTGTCGAACACCCACGGAATCATTCGATCGTAGGTCAATGATGTAAACCTTGCGTCGAACACGAGGAACCTGCCATTGAGGCATGCAGGCTCCAAGGCACCTGGAAGGAGTCTCTAAGTCACTTTCTCGGATAATGAGTTGAAGTCGACGAGAAGTGGCCTCGATCGAAGGTGGGCCATGATGATTCCCACATCATCGACATGAGACAGAGGTATAATAATTTGTGATGAGATAGCGAACGAGGTTGCATTGTGGCAGAGGACAACTTCTCTTGAACATATAACGGCACTGTAACGGATTTGGCAGTACTTGACATCAAATGAGCAGCGGATAGGATGATGACGGCAATGAACAGATGAGAGGTCAAATAGGATATCCCAAACCCACGGAGGCCAGTGAAAGATAAGATGAGATGGTCCCACCCAGACACGAAGCAGAAGAGTGCCATGTTCAAGAGCGACATACTGCCGACACGACTACGATTACAGTTCCATTTTCCCCACCATTTCTGGCAGGTACCCCGATTATTTTTGGATGACAAGCTTGACGGGGATAGCATATGCTTGAGGAGCGTCATTTCGACAATACCCGATGTCATCAAATGTTTAACGAGCCTGACAAAGGAAAAACTCGGCGTCTTTTCTTGTTTAGAGAGCCTGAAAAGACAGCAAAAAAGAAGACTCCAGGGGGGTCCTTTTTCGTACAGTTGTGTCTCTCGAGCCCGAAAAAGTATAAAACTATGCTCGAAAGAACCGCCCGACCATTACGATCGAGGAATACTTTTCGTAAATAGTGTTCTTCGACCCGAAAAAGTAAAAAAGCAGTCAGAAGCACGTCGTTTTGGAGCCAATAACGAGTGCGAAACGACAAACACCCGGCAATCTCTTTAGTTTAAACAGTCGGAAAAAGAGCTTTAAAAGCGACCGCCTCTCGTTCCTTTTAACGAGTCGAGAGGGGGACTCGGCAATCTTTTCATCTTTAAACGGTCGGGAAAGAGCTGAAAGAAGACCTCCATTTTTATTCTCTTTAACGAGTCAAAAAGGGAAAAATACTCGGCAATCTTTTCATATTTTACGAGTCAGAAAAGAGCTTAAAGGCGACTCGTCCTAGAGGAACGAGTGGTATAAAAGGTAGCAACTGGTTCCGGCAATGGTGGAACTGCTCAAAACGTGTAATGGTCAAGAGGCTGGCTAATAAAACCACTCATCGCTGCGGTTCCTCAGGAAAGGATAAAGAACCAAGTGAGAGCATATGATCGGCCAAAGAGATGGTGGCGATGGAATGAAACAACCAAGGCTCATCTAGCAGAATTCAGCGGATAAAAATGGCAATCACGAGATGTAAATCGGGTATGGGTTCATTTTTACACAAGCTTGAACCGTGAAGAACTTTGCTTGGATTCGGTTTCATGTTTACACAAGCTTGAAACGAAAAACTATGCTTGTTATAAGTTCGCATGCCCCCAGCATAATGACGCAAAACGAGGTACATGCCCCCCAAGCTTCATTGCATTCAACAAAGTGGATGGAATGAAGGTTCACTCTCGAGATCTAGGGAAGACTCGATTTGGAAAGGGAGGTGTTTCATTTTGTAATGAGGTTGACACAGCAAAAGAACTATCCTCATAACCCTTGTTTCATTTTTTAACGAGCTTGACACAAGATCAGGAACTATGCTCGGACACCTAGTTGCATTTTTTAAGGAGCTTGACACAGGAAAGCGAACTATGCGCCGACCAAGCCCAATTTCATTTTTTAGGGAGCTTGACATAGGAAAGTGAACTATGCTCCGACCACCTTGTTTCGTTTTTTAACGAGGTCGCCACAAGATCAAAACTATCCTCGGCCAGATCCAGTTTCATTTTTTAAGGAGCTTGACACCGGAAAGGAACTATGCTCCAACTAGACCCAGTTTCATTTTTTAAGGAGCTTGACACCGGAAAAGAACTATGCTCCACCCGAACTTCATCATAATGAATAGGAAGTCGGGGCTTCCAAGAGTGGTGCTCCCGGTGGGAGGTCAATATCTCGGAAGTCAGGATCCAATGCCCCCAGGACACTATGCACGATGGCGACATTGCTGGATACGGGCACAGGGTAGGTGGCCACATAGTTGATTTGCGGCGAGGCAGATGCAACTTGTGGATGAAAGCCAGGAGGGAAGGATGAGTGCGCCGGAGGGGCTCGTGGACGAACGAACGATAATTGATCGAACGTCACGATTCTTCCATCGTGTGGAAAACAAACCACACGGAAAAGTGAAGAAACAAGGGCTCCCATGGCATACACATAATCACGACCAAGGAGAAGACTGAAGTCTAAAGAACCTTGGGTAACTGAGATGTCTATATAGACAGTCTTGCCCCCCAAAGTAATAGGAAACTTCGGGAGGATCCCTAATGGTTGACTCGTTCCTCCGTCAAAGGCGGTGAGATTCGGTGCGACAGGTACAAGCGATGGGGAACCCAAAGCCTGCCAAGTAGTAACGGGCATAAGACTAACCGATGCGCCTTCATCCAATACAGTGCCAGGCAGCGCCATATGGGAGGCATAGGCGGTGACCCAGAAAGGCACATGGGATGGAAGGGGAGGGGTAGTCAAACGACTCCAATCAAAGGAGATGACCGAACTACTTGGTGGGGGAACCATATGGTTGCCCCCCTGCTCGGAAAGAACCGAATCTAAATTCTCCGGAGAGGTTTCAGGAGAACCTTGATCAAGCGCAGGAGAATCTGAGGAGACGAGAAGAACATGAGAATTTTGCTCTTCCAAAACAGAGTGCTTGAGAGGAGGTGAACTCGAATCAACACCCTTTCCGACCAACGACGGGTCTGGAACAGACTGGACACAGCCAGGTTCGGGAAGAGGAGCCTGGACAAGAGAGGAATCTGAAGCAATCTCTTTGTCAACAAGGGCGCGATCTACAGTTGTAGAAAGACGTTGATAACCGGCGGGAAATGGATTCGGGGGAGCAGCAAGACTTTCCAACACAGCAGAGGCTTTATCCATGAGTGGACAAAGGTGAAGGGGATGTTTTCCTTCACAAAGTCGACAAGGGATTCGAATCTTCCCTTTTCCCTTACCATTCCCAATTGATAAGGTAGCATCGCCATGATCTTCAGCGGACGATGAAGGGCAGGCCGGATCATGGGACCAAACTTCTAATACCCTGGGAATGCCAGGACAATCACGAAGCAGATGGTCCTCCCTGCATAATCGACAAGGAAACTTAACCTTCCGCGGAGGAGCAGAAGGTGACCCGACTTCGGGTGTACTGGAGTGGATAGCTGGACTTGAGAGGGGGACTGTGTGTGTACGCTCTCCCTTATGAGACTTCTTCCTCTGGGTCTTCTTCTTCTTCTTCTTAGCCACCTGGTTACCCACATCGAGAGTTTCACCAGGCGAAGTACAAGAGGAAGACATAGAAGTAGGCGTCGAAGGGGAGAGATCCACCTTAGGATCAACATGACGTTGTTCAGGTGGAGGGACTGATGGACTAACAGCCGATACGGTAGGGACCAAAGAGGTTGAAAACAACCACACAGGCAACCCGACAGTTAACCCTGGTAGGGACAACGTCGCCATATACGGAGCACCAACATTCCCAAGAGGAGGGAATTGTCTTGGGTTCCCATCAGAGGGGGAACCTGGGTTAGTGAATCCTGGAAAAGTTGCCATAGCAAACGAAAACGAAACCTACTCAAGCTAACGCACACAAGTTCTAACCAGGTGATGTTATCGAGGCCGAATAAATTTTTAAGACACAGGAACCAAACTTGACCTTTTCATGTTTCAAGAGTCAAGAAAAGGACGAAAAGATGACTCCAGTCTCCTTCGAATGTTTAATGAGCACGAAGTGACAAGACGCTCACAGGCACCTTTTCGTTTAGGGAGTCCGAAAAGGATCAAAAGCGACTGCTCTGGAACTCTAGGTAGAGGGTGTGCCAAACTCTTCGCAAAACCACAGAATACTTTTTAGGGTACGGGTGGTCAATCTTCGTGAATGCTGTGTTCACTGCATTGCGAATTGTAGGGCGGCCGACTCGGCTTCCTATGGATAAAGGATAAAAGCCTAGTGGGGTCTCCCTATATACTCGACGGTACGTGGGAGCGCAGTCCGTATTAGACCACTATCGAGTCACAGAAGGAGGAATCACCCAACCTAATGTGAAACAACAGTGACTATGTTTTAAGACGCCGGAACACGTCTCCAACCTAGACCTCTAAATATTTGCGTTTAGTTCCAATGCGTTTTTTGATTCATTTGGTTCATTTTATAGTTGATCTTGAGATTAAGTTTCGATTTCAAGCTCTATCGTATGTTCGCTCACAATTACTTAGATGCAATCTATATGCAAAAGAATTTCGTTTCGTTCGATGAATTCTAGCTACGAGAGAGCAAAGAATTTTTTAAACAAAACGAATACAAACAAACAAGCAGCTAAATGCAACTAAAGCGAGGAAAGGAAACTTTTCTTTTGAAAATGCAAATCAATGAAATGTTCTTTTCCTTTTCGAATTTTAAAGCAAGCTACTAATTCGTTTTCTTTTCAGTGACATAAAACACCTAAAGGAATTTGGAGGAACTTGAACACCAAGTAAACTACTTAATGAGAGCACACAAAGTTCCCGAAAACACTCAACCAAAGTCTCGAAATCAAAAGGAAACAAGGCAATGCACGAGCTATGTGATCTAAGCTCTGCAAAACAAGCAAGGATCGCAAGCAAGGAGGAAGCGAAAAAGACCACTTGGAAGCACAATCCAATACACTCTGACAATCACTGAAAAAATGCGAAAACGAGTCTAGAATGAGCTGGTCAATCAAGAAAACAGGGATCCTCACGGGAGGCTTGACACACACACGGCCACTAGATGTCCTAGGGTTCAGAGTGCGCAATCAATAGAGAAAAGCAAACATCCGATGGACCAGAGTCGCAACCAGTCAATTAGAGACCCAACACAATCCAGTAATCGCAAAAGTAAGGATGAAAACACGAACCAAGCAGCGAGAAGGGAAGTTGTTTGCAAACTCAAAACCAAGCAAAACGAAACCCTATGGAGTTGAGCTCCGTAATCAAACAGTTCAAAGTTCAGAGAGTGAAAAACAAGTCATCAGACAAGTGGGGAGAAGAAGGGAAAGTCACGGCAAGAGGTTTAGGAGGTCAATTTGGACAAAAATGAGTTTTTCAGGCTCAGCGCGGGTAGCCTTCGACAACTTGGCGCTGACAGGGGGAGGCCTTTAGCAACTTTGCGACGTCAGCGCGGAAAGTCAGGGAAAAGGCGCGCTGCCCTAGAAGAAACGAGGTCAGCGCGGATATAAGGGACACAGACGCGACGACCAAAATCACAAAGAAGAGTGGGCGCGATGTCAGCGCGGAAGAACACGAATAAAGCGCGCTGCCCTTGAAAACGAGGTCAGCGCGGCTGTTAGACGTACAGGCGCGATGAAGAGAAAACCAATGAACAGAGTCGCGATGTCAGCGCGACTGTTCCGAAATAAAACGCGCTGAGAGCATAAAACAATGAAAACCGAAATAAAACTTCCCAAACCAAAGGCAGGAGCTTTTCAATGATAAAAATGCTTCCCAGAAACGCCCAGAAAGTTCATAAGCAAAAAGACAATCCCAAAAACTCGAAAAGAGATCAATCAAAGCCAAACACAAAAGTGGACTCAAGAGACAAAAAGGCTGATCCCCAGCGGAGTCGCCAAATTGTTGGAGAGGTAAATCCCCTCTACGGATAGAGGCGATCCCTACTAGCCCAATAGGGGTCTAGCAACAATCACACAATGCTGCCACGCATGTTCCTAGTTACAATTAAACAAGAAGTAAAGAGCACCTACTTGGATTCCTGCGTTGTCATTGGACGAAGAGATGTCTCCTTCGCCCCTTCGCTTCGGCTGGTCACAGTCCTCCGCGATCCCCACGAACGGACACCTGCACACACGAAGAGAAGGCAAACGCAAGCGTGAAATCTAGTAAAAGTAACTATATGCCAGTCAGAAAAGACATAATTCACATTTATCCATTGCATAAACAAACGAGAATGGAACAATAATAGCAGTCATCTATTATTAATCAGAATAGAGAAGAGTACAACCAAATGTTCTGACGCCGATAAACTTCTCAGGAGGGATCAGTCAGCATGTATCTCAAGCATTCACCTTTGAGGATGGTTCTCCCAAGACAAACAACTCTCTCTCTCTCACACAAATGTCACAAACAAACTTCCCCAAGCAATGAATCACTTCCACTCCTAACACACCAAACCTATAGCAGCAATCTGAGCACTACAAGCTCTGTACAATCCAAGCTAAGTCTAGCTAGTTCCCACTAGTTTCTAACTAGTTGCTCATGGTAATGGTGGAAGTTTATATAGGAGAAGGAGTCTCCTAAAAAGGTGGAAGGATGAGCTTATCTTCAAGGGGAGTAGTTGCAAAGGGTCGAACAGACATGCCATAGAAGGGAGTCGATATTCACAAAGCTAACAACCAAGCCTGGAGAGATCTGGAAGGCTGGTTGTTTGAACAAATTCGCCCAAACTGGATCAGCGCAGATTATATGGAGACTGCCGCGCTGTCAGCACATAACAATAACTGAACAAGTCATGTCAGCGCGGAAGAACACGGGAAAGCCGCGCTGTGCGTCATCACGGAAAAGTGATGTTCTTCCGCGATGGCAGCGCACGAAATACACTGTGAGGCGCTGGTCATCGCGGTTATTTTAGGAACAGACGCGCTGATGCACAAAACTTTGGAAAAATGGGTTTTTAAGCCAGTTCAGGGATCAAACACTTAGTGATTGTGACTTCTGGACACAGCAGGGTGACTGACAGGAAGGCAGTGATAAATTACTGTGTAACACCTGCCGACAATGGAAGCATTACATTTTGGGGAAGGAAATAGTCATCCACACAGACCATCGACCTCTGCAGTTCATACAGACCCAAGGGAAATTGCAGAATGATCGCCATTAGAAGTGGTCTACATACCTGCAACAGTTTCACTTGAATATCAAGTATAAAAAGGGCAGCACCAATAATGTTGCAGATTGCCTCAGTCGACCACCGATCATGGCGCTAACCACCGTGCTCAACTCTTGCGGGCACAAGACTTCTGATTGGCCACTTCTCTACAAAAGCGACCCAGAATTTGGCCACACATACCAGACACTCTTGGAGGGTCGGCAGGTTGCAGATTTTCACCTCCAGGATGCCCTATTATGCCACCTCGGTCACCTTTGTGTTCCTTCAAGCGAGCGTGCCAAGATGATTTGGGAAGCACACTACAGTCGGGCTGCTGGGCATTTCGGGGTCGAGAAAACAGTGGCAGTACTGCAAAACTATTTCTATTGGCCGAATCTTCGACATGATGTTGGGAAGTACATCCGATCATGTACTGCCTGTGCCATTGCCAAACCGACCATTAAGAAGCAAGGCCTCTATACCCCGTTGCCTACCCCTAGTCGACCTTGGGAATCCATCTCCATGGATTACATGTCAGGCCTTCCTTCCACTAAGCATGGAAATGACTGTGTTTTTGTGGTCGTCGACAGGTTCTCAAAGATGGCCATTATGATGGCCTGCAAGAACAATATCACAGCAGAAGCCACTGCTAAGCTCTTCTTTGAACGAGTGTGGGTGCACTTTGGGATCCCACAGTCTATCATCTCAGATCGGGACAGTCAGTTTCTTAGCACCTTTTGGTCCAGTCTCTGGTCAATGCTGGACACCAAACTCACGAAGTCCACAGCCTTCCATCCTCAAACTGATGGCCAGACAGAGGTTGTCAATAGGATGATTGTGCACATTCTGCGCATGTATAACTCAAAGCATCCTCGCACATGGGACGAGAGCCTCCCCTATGTTCAGCACAGCTACAACCGAGCTCTTCACAGCTCCACTGGCCATAGCCCTTTTCAGGTGGGTTTGGGATTCCAACCACTATGCCCCATTGATGTGGCCATGCCACTTGCAGCTACTCACATGAAGTCAGCTCATGTCCAGTCCGAAACAGATAAGGCCACCAGTTTCATTGAGCGCATCCAACATATTCGCCAGCAGGTCCATGACATCCTTGAGAAATCAAATGCCAAGTACAAGCAGCGACATGATCAACATCGGGTGCCACACAAGTTTCAGGTGGGCGACAAAGTCTGGTTGCATTTGCAAAAGGAACGCCTTACTGGAGCCTATCGGAAATTGAGACCACTCCGATATGGTCCTTATACCATTACTAAGGCTATGGGAGACAATGCATTTGAGCTCAACATTCCCCCATTCCTTGGCCTGCACCCAGTGTTCAATGTGGACCGCCTTCGGCCATACTTTCCACCATTGCTAGACACATCCGACATTGCAGAACAACTCAAACCCACAGAATTAAATCCAGATTGCATGGAACAAGCTGCAACTGATCGGATCATGGACACACAGATCAAGAACACTCGCCAACAGAATATCCAACTGTATCGAGTTGTCAAAGCAGGCCAACTCCTTCAGCAGGGCAAGTGGCTCACCAGGGAACAAGTTCAGGAGAAGTTTCCTCATCTCATGGAGGAGCTCAACGCAATGGGGACCATTGCTTCCTAAGGGGGGAGGAATGATCCAGGTGGATATTGGTGGCCACCTGCCAAGTCCACCTGGACCCCCACCATTGTCTTTCTCAGCATTTTCAGTTTCTTGAATTGTAGCACAGTTTACTATTTTTAGCAGTTTTTCGGGTCCTGAACTTCCGGAGCCGTTTTGAGGCCCTAAACGACGTTTTTTTGGGAATTTGGGGCAACATGGGTCCATGGACAGATGTTGCCTCCCAAAGTGGTAGTACTCGGATAGATCTTTCTAACGAGCTATTGTACGCGTCAAACGGAGATCATATGCCAAAGTTACGACCCCGGGAAGTTGATGTACCAATTTACCCCCAAACGGGGCCCACAGTTTGGCGTTTCATCTCCTAGGGTTAGGTTTTGAAATGTTAAGGGTTTTCCATTGTTTCTCAACAATAAATAGGCCTTCGAGCCTCATTGTAACACAGTTCAGAGGCATGTAGCCATCACATCTCTTCTCAGAGATAAGCTACCATCGCCCTAGCTAGTTTATGTCCATTTCTGTTTGTAAGCATATTTCAGTATTTTCCATTAATGAAATGAAGTATTATTTCCGCTGCATCTTTGTGTATATGGTTATCTCTGTAATTTGTTGCGTTCCCGTTTAAATCCGGATCAAGAAAGGAAAGAAGAAGGCTAAAGCAGACAAGGCTCCGAAGGAGAAAACAGAAAAGTCGGAAACCAATGACGAAAAGCGCAAACCTCGATATCCTTGTCTTATTTGTGAAGAGGATCATTTTACAAGAGATTGCCCTCATCGGGCCGAGGTTGTGAAAATAGTCAAAGGTTCTCCCACTCCTGCTGTGTTAAAAGATCCATTTCCAAAGCAGGAGAGTAAGATGATAGGTTCTTCCTCGACTGCCAGTGAAGAACCCATTTTGATGATGTCTCATGTGAGGATTGAGACTCGGTCGCAAGATTATGGTAGTAAGAATCCTGTTGATGGTAAGGAAGCAGAATCTTCTCATTCTAATCCATCAACCTCAGCTCCTGGTTCCGATCCACTACAGATCGAAAAACCTAACCCGAACTTAGTAATCAAACCGCCCGCTAAGGGTGTACTTCGAAGGTCTGCTTTTAATCCACATGCGAGAGCGGCCCAGAATTACAACATTGTTGAGGACTTAGCTGTTTCACCCTCAGCAATGTCGGCTTTAGAAGTGCTGCAATCATGCCCAGCACAACGAAAATTACTTTTGTCGGCTATCAGAGCTGTTGATGTTCAGGACCCGAATCTGATAATCTTCGATCTAGAAAATAGTACACCCCGCCTTCCCCATCAAATGGCTTTCCAGATTCCAGTGATAGTCAAAAACAGGCCTATTCATCGGACTGTAATTGATGAGGGAGCTTCCACGTGTATTATGTCGATTCAGTGTTGGAGATCGCTTGGTTCTCCTTCGCTGAACCAATCCCCGACCATCCTTAAGGCCTTTGATGGCCATGGGTTCCGTCCATTTGGTATTCTACAGGAATTGCCTATAGGGGTAGAAGGTAAAACCGTTAGTCTGGATGTGGAGGTGGTTGATGCCCCTCTGGCTACAACCTTCTTTTGGGTCGAAGTTGGTCATATGCTATGACAGCGGTTGTTTCATCGGTCTTCAGAGTAATAAAGTTTCCACACAATGGCAAGATCGTGACAATTGATCAGCTGACATACTTTTCATCCAACCCAGCCTCTTCAGAGAGCATCCAGCATGTCGGTAAGAGGACAATCCCTTATAGGGACGTTGGCGTAGGTTTAGTTAAAGATTCCGGTTTACTGGGAACTTTTCCTTTCCCTCCAATCAACGCAGACCCTTCATTTGCATCAATTCATATGATTACATCAGACACCATTATTTACGACGATCCTTGGATTGTCCCATCTGAATCTGAGATAGACTCATTCGGTGATGCTATGCCTTTGAGTCCATATGAAATTGCTTACGAAGCTGTCATGTCTTTTACCGACTCGCGTTCAACCCAGATCGACCAAATGAATGTGGTCAGTGAGGAATCACTTTTCACATCAACCTCAGAACGGATAGCATTTCCCGAAGTCGTGTCATCTGATGAGCAACTTCGCGAAATCCTGAGTGTAGACGATCTACCATGGGAAGATCTCCATCATAGATATTCGTTTTTACCTGAGGGTGATGCTTTTGAAAATGATTTTTCATCTATTTTTACCGCTGAATATGTCAAAGACGCTCAGAATCCAACGAAACATCCTGATTCAGAGTTGAATTTAGGGAATATTTCTCGTACTGTTCCCATTGACATTTCAGTGAAGTCCGGAATTGAGGAAAACATTCATATAGGTGCCTCATGTACAAAAGATAAAATTCAAACTTACAAGGCCCTATTCCAAGAATTCCGCGATGTGTTTGCCTGGTCTTACGAGGAAATGCCAGGAATCGATCTTGCCATTGTTGTTCATGAAATAAAGACCTACCCGGATGCTAAACCCGTCCGGCAACGGTTGCGTCAGATTCACCCTAGAAAAGCGGCTGCGATTAAAGCAGAAGTCGAAAAGCTGTTGAAAGCAGGTTTCATTTATCCAATCCCGTTAACGGATTAGGTATCGAATATTGTTCCAGTTAACAAGAAACAAGGGACAATAAGAATCTGTATCGACTATAGGGATATAAATCGAGCTTGTCCAAAAGACAACTATCCTACGCCCTATATCGATCAAATCATTGACGATTGTGCCGGAAGTGAAATGTTTTCCTTTATGGATGGTTTTTCGGGCTATAATCAAATCAATATTCTACCTGCCGATCAACCAAAAACGGCATTCATTTGTCCATGGGGGACATTTGCTTACTGCAAATTACCTTTTGGGCTTAAGAATGCCGGAGCCACTTTTCAACGGGCGATGTCTTATGCATTTCATGACATCAAGCACATTGTACAACCGTACCCCGATGATTTGCCTGCTCATTCTTTACATCGAGCTGATCACCTTGTCCACTTACGAGCAATCTTTATGAGGTGTAGGCATTATCGTATTCGGTTGAATTCGCACAAGTGTGTATTCTGTATAGAAGCGGGTCGATTGCTGGGATTTGTTGTTTCAAAAGCCGGCTTTTGCGTCGATCCCTCGAAGGTCGAAGCTATCATAAAATTGCCTCCTCCTTCGAGTTTGCGCCAACTCCAAAGTTTGCAAGGGAAAGCAAACTTTTTACGCCGATTCATTCCAAACTACGCCGAGGTCACTAAGGGTTTTACACGGTTGTTGAAACAGAACGCTCAATTATTTTGGGACAAGATTGCCCAACAATCTTTTGATGCACTTAAGCACGCGTTGACCCATGCAGCGTTGTTGCATCCTCCCAACTACAACCAGGACTACTTCTTATACCTCGCAGCTTCGCATTCCACTATTGGAATGGTGTTAGTCCAAGAAGATGAATTCAGAACGGAACATATGATATATTATCTTAGTAGGACGTTAAACCCCACTGAGCTAAAATATTCGCATGTGGAGAAATTGGCCCTGGCAGCCGTTCAAGCTGTCCAACGTTTTCATCACTACATTCTTCTCCGTAAAACTACAGTTATTTCGGATTGCAACCCTATGATTTATATTTTGACTAAACAACTGCTAGGGGGCAAGTACTCTAAATGGATCGTTATCCTGCAAGAGTTCGACTTGGAGTTCGAGAAGTCCAAGTCTAAGAAATCCTTAGTTTTTGCGGAATTGATGTGTGATTTCCCGCATGCTGACACAGAAACTGTGGCAGAGGAGTCCATTGCGGACGAATCTTTGTTTCTTATCAGTACTTTAGATCCGTGGTACGGGGATATAATCATCTATCTCCAAACCCAAACCTTTCGGCCTGAAGCTTCAAAGTTGGAACGTCGAAAAATTCGGTTTCAATCCCAGCAATACAAAATTATTGGAGATACACTTTATCGCCGGGGGGCAGACTTAGTTTTTCGACGTTGTTTAACTCACGAAGAGGCTGAGAGGGTTTTGAATGATTGTCACTCTGGAGCATGTGGCGGTCATATGTCTGGGTATGCCACAGCTCAGAAGGTGTTGCGCGCTGGCTATTTCTGGCCGTCCATGTTTAAAGATTGTATCCTTGCGGTCTGAAAGTGCCACAACTGTCAAGTGTTTGATCGCAAGATGCGCGCACCACCTTCTCCTCTCCATCCTATAATTGCCGTTTGTCCTTTCGCCAAATGGGGTATCGATTTTATTACTTGTAACCCTCACTCGGCCGGGGGCATGCGTATATCATCCTCGCGGTTGATTATTTTACTAAATGGGCCGAGGCGATGCCTAAATTCGATGCAAGCGGCAAAAAAGCTGCAGTTTTCGTATTCAATCACATTATAACTAGGTTTGGTGTCCCACAAGCGATCATCACTGACCATGGGAGCCATTTTCGAAACATCATGATGACTGAGCTTACAAGCCAGCTTGGTTTGCGCCACGATAGCTCTACTCCTTATTATCCGCAAGCCAACGGTTTGGTTGAGTCTATCAACAAAGTTCTAGTTATCATGATCCGATGAATCATTGGTATTCATCGGTCGAATTGGCACAAGATGTTATTTTCAGCGCTATGGGCATACCGAACTTCAGTAAAAACTTCAACATGGTTCACTCCTTTCCAGCTAGTTTATGGCTTGGAAGCTGTGTTACCCATTGAATGCGAAATCCCATCACTTCAAATGGCTGTCGAATTACTCCCAACTACTTCCGAAGAGGAGAAATGTTTATTATACTTAGCTCAGTTAGATGAGACTCGACGTGACGCTGCATTGGCAATCGAGACTCACGCGAAGCGAATGAAAGCTCAGTATGATAGAAATGTGACCCCTTGAAGTTTTTCAGAGGGAGACCTAGTGCTATTATATGATCAAGCTAACGATAAGCTAGGTGCTGGAAAATTCGTTCCTATGTGGCATGGACCCTACATTGTAAAGCGAAAGCTAGCAAAAGGAGCCTATGAGCTAGTAGATTTTGATGGGGACTCTTTGAGTAAACCCAGAAATGGACTTTACCTAAAGAGGTATTATGCTTAAATGGTGGGTATGGAGAGTTTTTAGTTAGGTTAGGTTTTCTTTCTAGCTAGTATGTTTGTTAGTTTAGATAGTGTGCTTAGCTTAGAAAGTGTGTTTTTCGTCGTTATTCTGGCTTATCTTGGTTTTACTCTTGATATTGCAGATGTCGACGCCTCTCCAAACGTACATTGGATTTGCCAATGGTGCTTGTCGTAGTAAACGGAATATCTCTTCCGCAGCTTGGGTTATCTATTCGCCCTCTGACGAGTTAGTTTCTATGCATGGGGTGAACCTCGGTCAAACGACGAACAACATTGCAGAATACAGTGCAGTGGTTGAATTATTATCTGAATCTATTTCATTTGGAATTCGACATTTGATAGTGAGGTTAGATTCTGAACTCGTTGTATTACAGCTTAATAGAGTATATGCCATTAGAAATCCTGTGTTATTAAGGTTGTTTTTGAGAGTGCGTCTCTTGGAATGTGAATTTGATTATATTGAATATCAGCATATTCCAAGGTCTTTAAATACATTAGCAGATGCAATTGCTTCTCGAATGTTGGACAGACATTTACGATAATCATGCAAGTAAATTTAAAAACATTTCATCACATATGTTAAACAAGATAAGCCGGTAATAATGATATATATATATAGATAGGAGTGTGTCAAAAATATACATCGTCTTCGATCATAGGTTGGAAAACACCTTATGATCGGCAAAAATGATAAGTACAAAAAACCAAAAATGTCATATGTGTCTACAAAAGTGACTAGCCAATCACTGGTGGTGCTCTCTATACGAGACCACTTCCCGCGGCCGCATCCTGTGGGGCTGGTGCTGGTACTCTCCTCTCAAAAGCCCGGAGGTTGGCCAGATGCCGTGGACCTACATCTGCATTTTGGAAATTTGTGCTGTCAGTTTTGAGGCGATATATAAAAACAAAAAAATACATAATTTAAAAACTTGTGAAAAATGAAATACCTCTGTCGTCCCACTGTTCTCCCTGTGGAAGAACCATGTCCGGATCATTCCGAAAATCCATTCCGGCATAAGGAAAATCCTGAATAGCAAAGACCTGGCTCTCTAGCCAGTGAAAGTAACCATCAGGAAATCGAACAACTGTCGCGCCCTCATCAGGATGCCGGGCCATTACCGCAACCCATCTCGTCAACTTAGGCTCCCGAGGAGCCCCAACTGGAACAGTAAGATGCTGGGGGATCAGCATTGGAACTCTCTCTAAGGCAAAGCTCACAACTAAAGGCCCATATCCAAAGGTCTTCAGTTGTCCATTCTTTGCCCTGGTTAGTTGGCCCTTCATATTGGCCAACACAGCATCGCACCAGTTGAAAATGGTGCCTCGGTAGCAATCCATCTCATTTGGGACCCGGTGGCAATGTGCAAGGCGGCTGCGCCGCAGAGTCTGGTAACAGTAAAGGCTATCACCATAAGTTCGGGCAGGGATATGTACTTGATTTCTATCCCTTTCTCCTGGTTCTGATTGTTGCACCACTCTAGCTGGAGGCTAGCAAGGGATTGGCCACCCGGCCTAGTCTCGGACCGAGTCAGTTGCTCGCCCCTATTAGGCAAGCCAGAGAGAAAATATATGTCGGAGGGCTCTATCTCGAGCTGGTTCTCTCCGATGTAGAAGCATTGATACTGAATGTTCCACCTTTCAACCAGCCACTCAAGGAATGGCACCTGGCCCCTCATGCCAGGTATGGCCCAGTATTTGTACAGACCGCATGTTTTTAACGCATCAATAGAAGGTTGATGACCAATTGCGGCCAAATCAACGTCCTCGTGTTCTCTTTCTCTCCAATCTAGCATGGTGACTGCCCTACACACCAAAAAACAATAGTTAGAATTCATAAAATAAAATTTGGTTGGTTGAAATTGGAGTTTGGGGTTTCAAAATGCGTATTTCACGGGGTACGCACCCCGCGTTCAGAACACAGAGCGGCGGTACGCGGCTGGTCTGAAGGCGGGCTGCGTACCCCGACCTTCTTCCTATATACGAAAAAGGTCGGGGTATGCGGGTCGCCCATGGGGCACCTGCGTACCCCGAGAAACATATCCTAAAACCCTAAACCCCCTAAAAAATCAAACTAAAACCTAAAAATGAATTTTAAACAGATGAAATTGAAGAGGAGGATGTTGTGGAATACCTGAAAGAGACGGCGCTCGATTCTGACGGTCGGATTCTCCGCAATGTCCACGGGAAGTTTTCTTGTCAAAAGCCCTTTTCTCAACCTCAACAGTAAAATGGTAAAAATGACATGGTAAAAAGTCTTTTTATAGGTTTTTTGGATGAATGAATGCTAAGTTTGTTTATTTTTCACCATGAAAAGATATTTTTCAATGTATTTTTGCCCATCTTAAACATGTATGAGTAATGTGTTGTTTTTGTGCAGGACAAAAGGACTTTAGGGTAAAATCATCATTTTTCACGAACCAAAATATCAGAGTCATCTTTTAAGCTCTTTTCTGACTCCTAAAACATGAAAAGATTGCCAAGCATTTCTTTTACACTCGTTAAAACGGAATTAAAAGACGGTCCCCTTATAGCTCTTTTCTGACCGTAAAAACAGGAAAAGATTGCCGGGTTTTTGTCGTTTCAAACTCGATACGGAAATAAAACGACGTGTCCTTGATCGCTTTTTACTTTTCAGGTCAGAGACACTAATCATGAAAGTACTCCTTGGTCGCAAGATCAAGCGGTTCTCCCAGGTATTATTTTATACTTTTTCGGGCTTGGGGGACACAAATTTACGAAAAAGTTCAACCTAGAGTCTTCTTAAGTTTTTCAGACTCTCTAAAAATTGAAAAACGCCGAGTTTCTCCTATACTGGGCTCGTTAAAATTTCACAGTAAAGGGTCTGTTCAATTACAAACAGGAACGAACCACTCCTTCCTAGGGTTCGAATCAAAACTAGGTTGGACTCATCCGAAGGATGAGCTTATAATCAAACATATGTTATCCTCCTCAAGCTTGTAAAAAATAAAGAGGTACTTGCCAGAAATGGTGGGGGAAAAGAGAGAATAATGAGCCTATTTGTTATCCTTTTGTTACACTAAAAAATGTCACCATGACTATTTACAGTTAGTATGGCTCAATCAACAGTCATGCTACCCTCTTAGGCAAGTCTTATGCCTCTGCTATCCATCTCAAACTCAAAAAAGAGAGAAAGTCTTGTAAAAAATGTGTTTATCTCTGGGGACGTAGGTTCTCTCAAGCCTTACCTGCGGGGACGCTCACAATGTTCACAAAGGCTGCGTCCTTGGACGCTCTGTATGTTAAGGGACAGGTGCGTCCTTCTGTAAAAGGCAAAATGCGCAAGTTTCATCTTAAAAAAGTTACTTGTGGTTACTTCTAGAAATTTCTAGAGGTCGGTTTGATGAAATGGATGCGGCTCCAGTTGGTTCATGTATCCCTATTAAGGAGGAACTTATCCCATCAATAAGGGAGCTATCCCACCCAAAGAGGGGGATTATCCCATTGATGGTGGACTTGAATAACCTCTTTACAGCACTATAAATAAAGGCATTGAGCCAGAAGGAGAAGAGGTTGGAGCTATACATTTTCTTTGGGTAAATGCTGCAGGAATTAGGACTCCCATTTAGAACCTTGTGAGGAGAGATTGTCTTTGCTTGATTCTACTTGGAAGTGGGTGAGCTTTGTCAAAGTAGAGGAAAACCCTTGATGGACCTTGGGAGGAACTTGCACAACACCAAGGCCAGGTTGTAAGAGTTTCTTTGTTTCGTTATTAATACAAACTGGTTTATTTTTCTCAATAGCTTGTGTTAATGAGTTATTTCATGTGTTCCTTGGTCTGCATGTTGGATATATGTTTTATTATATGAAATGCAAGTGCTTGGTAATTGTTTGATTGTTTGTGGTTGCAGGAATTGATGTGAAGGAGGAGCTCATCCGGATCGGCAAGGACGGACTACAACAACAGCGTTTTGGAATAAGGTAAGCCTAAACACTTGTAGTTTTCATGTTTTAAAAGGTATATTTAGAGAAAGATCACTCCATTTTGTCTTGTTTGTCGCTAGAGAGTTTAGACTCCTAGGGAGGTCAGTTGTGTCCTTACAAACGACTTTTTCCGCCACGACAAATTGTACCTTGATTTGCGTCATTATGCTGGGGGCATGTGAACTTATAACAAGCACAGTTTTTCGTTTCAAGCTTGCGTAAACATGAAACCGAATCCGAGCATAGTTCTTTTCCTGTGTCAAGCTCGTTAAAAAATGAAACAAATCCTCCTCTACTTGAGTCAAGAGATTGATGAGATCTTATAAATGTTAAGTATTTAGGTTAGTTATTTCAGTTTTTGAATAATTTTCTTACAGTTTTAGGTCGAGTCTTTCAAATGATCTCGTAACTCAGCATTCATTTCATCCAACTGGTTGAATGAAATGAAGCTGGAGGGCATGTGCTCTAACAGTTATGCTTAGGGGGCATCAAGCACAGTTTTCTCTCTGTTTCAAGCTTGTGTAAAAATGAAACTACTTTGAAGCATAGTTTTTGTCTGTTTCAAGCTTTTGTAAAAATGAAACCTATCTCGAGTCAATTTCAGTTATTTTCAAGACTCGTTAAACTCATGAAAATACCGAGATTATTTTGCTATCTTTCATTCTCGTAAAACAAATGAAAATGCCGAGTTCTTTCCGTCTTTTCCTGCTCGTAAATTAAATTGAAAGTCGGTCATATGAGTACATTTTTATCCCTTTTTCGAACTCATTAAAATTTACGAAAAAGTGAAAACCATGAGTACATTTTTATCCCTTTTTCGAACTCGTTAAAACTTACGAAAAAGTGAAACCTTAGAGTCATCTTTTAAGCCCTTTTCTGACTCCTAAAACATGAAAAGATTGCCGAGCGTTTCTTTTACACTCGTTAAAACGGAATTAAAAGACGGTCCCCTTATAGCTCTTTTCTGACCGTAAAATCAGGAAAAGATTGCCGGGTTTTTGTCGTTTCAAACTCGATACGGAAATAAAACGACGTGTCCTTGATCGCTTTTTACTTTTTAGGTCAGTGGCACTAATTATGAAAGTACTCCTTGGTCGCAAGATCAAGCGGTTCCCCAGGTATTATTTTATACTTTTTCGGGCTTGAGGGACACAAATGTACGAAAAAGTTCAACGTGGAGTCTCCTTTAGTTTTTTTTCAGACTCTCTAAAATTGAAAAACGCTGAGTTTCTCCTATACTGGGCTCGTTAAACTTTTACAGTAGAGGACCTGTTCAATTACAAACAGGAATGAACCACTCCTTCCTAGGGTTCGAATTTAAACTAGGTTGGACTCGTCCGAAGGATGAGCTTATAATCAAGCATATGTTATCCTCCTCAAGCTTGTTAAAAATAAAGAGGTACTTGCCAGAAATGGTGGGGGAAAAGAGAGAAGAATGAACCTGTTTGTTACCTTTTGTCTCAAAAGAAACTTTATTACCACTCTTGAACATGACACTTTTCATTCACCTGGGTTGGGAAATTCTTCACCTCACAGTTGATCAAACCACCTTGAAAGTCTTTAACCGGGTTCCAGGGATTAACTTTGAGTTATTCGTCACCAAGCCATCTGTCGTGTCGTTATGTGTTCAAGAGGTCTGCAAGCAAAACTTTCATCTGCAAAATACTTGTCATCCATTTGACCATCCCTGAGTCAGTCCTTACAACAACATTTCTTCAACTTGAACAATGATTTCGTGTTGCGGGCTTGCCTGCAACGGGTCACTTTCTATCGACATCAGCACATTATCTAGAAAGATGACTTAGGAATCGACAGTACCTTGAAGTCTGCATGCATCAATGGCAGGTTTCTCGCCTTTGACGTCAGTTTACACCATTGACTTTCGATCAAAGGATTCCGTGAAGTGTTCGACATCAAAACATCTATTCACATTTCACGGGTTGTGCTTGGTACTTTGAGAACCATTGACATTACTGGTGGTCTCTCTCACGCTTATTAACAGTTTACATCATCGACTGGTAATCAAGTGGTTTCTAACATGTTCGACATCAAATCATTTAATCACATGGCTAGAATCGTACCAATTCGGGAAGTAGAAGTGAAGACCCTGGATCTAGTTTCTACCATCCAGGCTGCGAGGAGTTTTGTATTCATTATCTATGTAGACTAATCATAAATAGATGGCTGCGTCCATACTGTGTCTACAAAAGTCTATAAAAATGATGTACTGCAAGATCATTCCTGTATCAGAGTAGTTAGTCCGTTAGTTAAAATTTTGAATCTGAGTATGGGAATGCCTACCTCAGTGATGATATAATATTATACATGTATTTTGTGTTGAAAATTGCAGGTTCCAACCAGGTCATCCTCAAGACAATCCTTGAAATGATAAAGCGCTTCACCCTTCCTAGAATTACAAAACCCTAATCTATTCCAGGCTTCGCACTTTAGGGGGCAATCTGTTACACTAAAAAATGTCACCATGACTATTTACAGTTAGTATGGCTCAATCAACAGTCATGCTACCCTCTTAGGCAAGTCTTATGCCTCTGCTATCCATCTCAAACTCAAAAAAGAGAGAAAGTCTTGTAAAAAATGTGTTTATCTCTGGGGACGCAGGTTCTCTCAAGCCTTACCTGCGGGGACGCTCACAATGTTCACAAAGGCTGCGTCCTTGGATGCTCTGTATGTTAAGGGACAGGTGCGTCCTTCTGTAAAAGGCAAAATGCGCAAGTTTCATCTTAAAAAAGTTACTTGTGGTTAATTCTAGAACTTTCTAGAGGTCGGTTTGATGAAATGGATGCGCCTCCAGTTGGTTCATGTATCCCTATTAAGGAGGAACTTATCCCATCAATAAGGGAGCTATCCCACCCAAAGAGGGGGATTATCCCATTGATGGTGGACCTGAATAACCTCTTTACAGCACTATAAATAAAGGCATTGAGCCAGAGGGAGAAGAGGTTGGAGCTATACATTTTCTTTGGGTAAATGCTGCAGGAATTAGGACTCCCATTTAGAACCTTGTGAGGAGAGATTGTCTTTGCTTGATTCTACTTGGAAGTGGGTGAGCTTTGTCAAAGTAGAGGAAAACCCTTGATGGACCCTGGGAGGAACTTGCACAACACCAAGGCCAGGTTGTAAGAGTTTCTTTGTTTCGTTATTAATACAAACTGGTTTATTTTTCTCAATAGCTTGTGTTAATGAGTTATTTCATGTGTTCCTTGGTCTGCATGTTGGATATATGTTTTATTATATGAAATGCAAGTGCTTGGTAATTGTTTGATTGTTTGTGGTTGCAGGAATTGACTTGAAGGAGGAGCTCATCCGGATCAGCAAGGACGGACTACAACAACAGCGTTTTGGAATAAGGTAAGCCTAAACACTTGTAGTTTTCATGTTTTAAAAGGTATATTTAGAGAAAGATCACTCCATTTTGTCTTGTTTGTCGCTAGAGAGTTTAGACTCCTAGGGAGGTCAGTTGTGTCCGCACAAACGACTTTTTCTGCCATGACACCTTTGTCCCAGAAGAAACCTTATTACCACTCTTGAACACGACACTTTTCATTCACCTGGGTTGGGAAATCCTTTGCCTCACAGTTGATCAAACCACATTGAAAGTCTTCAGCCGGGTTCCGGGGATTAACTTTGAGTCATTCGTTACCAAGCCATCTTTTGTGTCGTTATGTGTTCAAGAGGTCTGCAAACAAAACTTTCATCTGCAAAATACTTGTCATCCATTTGACCATCCCTGAGTCAGTCCTTACAGCAACATTTCTTCAACTTGAACAATGATTTCGTGTTGTAGGCTTGCCTGCAACGGGTCGCTTTCTATCGACATCAGCACATTATCTAGAGAGATGACTTAGAAATTGTCAGTACCTTGAAGTCTGCATGCATCAATGGCAGGTTTCTCGCCTTTGACGTCAGTTTACATCATTGACTTTCGATCGAAGGATTCCGTGAAATGTTCGACATCAACTCATTCATTCACATCTCATGGATTGTACTGGGTACTTTGAGAACCATTGACATTACTGGTGGTCTCTCTCACACTTGTTAACAGTTTACATCATCGACTGGTAATCAAGTGGTTTCTACCATGTTCGACATCAACTCATTTATTCGCATGGCTAGAATCGTACCAATTCGGGAAGTAGAAATGAAGACCCTGGATCTAGTTCCCACCATCCAGGCTGCGAGGAGTTTTGTATTCATTATCTAGTAGACTAATCATAAACAGATGGCTGCATCCATACTGTGTCTACAAAAGTCTATGATTATGATGTACTGCAAGATCATTCCTGTATCAGAGTAGTTAGTCTGTTAGTTAAAGTTTTGATCTGAGTATGGGAATGCCTACCTCAGCGATGATATAATCTTATACATGTATTTTGTGTTGAAAATTGCAGGTTCTGACCAGGCTCTCCACGAGATAATCCTTGAAATGATAAAGCGCTTCACCCTTCCTAGATAATACAAAACCCTAATCTACTACAGGCTTTGCACTTTAGGGGGCAATCTGTTACACTAAAAAATGTCACCATGGCTATTTACAGTTAGTATGGCTCTATCAACAGTCATGCTATCCTCTTGGGCAAGTCTTATACCTCTGCTCTCCATGTCAAACTCCAAAAAGAGAGAAAGTCTTTGTAAATGTGTTTATCTCTGGGTACGCAGATTCTCTCAGCCTTACCTGCGTATACGCACCTAATGTTCACAAAAGCTGCGTACTTGTACGCTCTGTGTGTAAAGGGGCAGGTGCGTACCCCTGTAAAGATCAAAAGGCGCGAGTTTCATCTTTAAAAAGTTACTTGTGGTCATTTCTAGAGCATTCTAGAAGGTTGTTCGACGTGTATTGAGCGCCTCCAGATGGTTCATGTACCCCTATAAAAGAGGAACTTATCCCATCAAGAGAGGATCTATCCCATCCAAAGAGGGGATTATCCCATTGATGGTGGACCTGATTAACTTCCTCTTGAGCACTATAAATACAGGCATTGGGCCAGAAGGAGGAGAGGTTAAAAAGCTAAATATTTCTAAGGGTAGATGCTGCTGGAATTAGGACTCCCATTTAGAAGCTTGTGAGGAGAGATTACCATCTTTGCTTGTTCTATTTGGAAGTGGGTGAGCTTTGTCAAAGTAAAGGAGAACTCTTGATGGACCCTGGGAGGGACTTGCACAACACCAAGGCTCAGGTTGTAATTGTTCCTTTTGTTTCCTATTAATGCAAATGAGTCCATTCTTTTCAATAACTTGTTATCTATGAGTTGTTTCATGTACTCCTTGGTCTATATGTTAAATATGTTTTATTTTATGAGATTATCAAGTGCTATTTAATCGTTTGATTGTTAGTGAATGCAGGTTTCGAAGTGAAGGAGGAGCTCATCCGGATCGGCGAGGCTGGACTACTACAACAGCGTTGGACTACAGGTAGGATCTAAACACTTGATTTCTTGTATGGTAAAGGCATGTTTAGAGAAGGATTGCTCTTGTTTGTCTTGTTTGTCACTAGAGAGTCTTAGGCTCCTAGGGAGGTTGGTTGTGTCCGCACTATCGACTCTTTCCGCCTGACATAGAGGGAGGAAGAGAGGCCAAGGCACTATTGCTAGTGTTTTGAATCTTCTCTTTATCACTGCTTAACCTGCTACAGAAAGCACAAATGGAAGCAAACTACCAAATCATCAAAAGCAACCTATTTTTAACCTTAAAAGAAATACATCTAACAACAACCTAACCTACAACCTGAAATAAAACATACAAATACAAGTAGAGACGAGCTTGGCTACTTGAATTGGGCCCTAACCCAATATCTTCAGCCCTCTGAGGTAATTCAGTGCTAGATCAAAAAGGATTCCATCTTTATTATCAAAAAAATAGCAAGGTTACATGAAACTGTCACAAAATAATAAGCTCGAAGTTGGAGCAGAGTTTACATAAGCAAAAATCCAACAAAAATCCGACCCTAGTGAGGCCCTAGGCCCCTCTACTTATACAAATGAAGCTACCAACAACTTCCTTAAAATCAGGGAGGCTTGGCTCCCAAAACTTGAGATAATCATCAATCATCCTCTATTTGCTTGGCTACCTTCTAGTGCATGATTTGGTTGCTTGTACTCCGAGCTGAATGAAGGGGAATTCGAAGTGAGGAGTAATAAATGAGGGGGATTCCCTCCTATAAGTCCTCTCCTTTGTCCACTTCAAGTTATTGCTGCCATTTGTCCATTGGATCCTTGACTTTGACCTTGAAACTCATCAATAATCTGCATTAAGTACATGTTAGACCACATGGCACAATAACTAACTCAACTCACTCTATAAGCATAAATATAATCAGAAAATCATACAATAAGCTAAGATAATGGTTGATTTGACTAGTTTAGGAGGTAAAATGAGCCCATATAATTACCCATTTATGAGGCTCATCAGATATTTTGAAATTTAGTTCTAAGTTGGGTGTATACATAGCACTCTAGGAAAAAGTGTCGTTAATATTCAACACCCCTAGTCTCATAAAGATGAAAAATTCTTGCATCCCATGATATTTTGGGAATTGTAAGCTAGAGGGTCTTCTTTCATATTTTAGCAATGTTGATTTTCTTCCTTGTGCTACTTACAACTGAAATATATTTTTGATTTCCTAAATTAGGGTGATCACCACCTTGTAGTATCATAGCTTCCTTTTATTTTCTAACTCTATATTGCACCACAATTTCTCTTTAAATTTAGATGTAATAATACTTTTAATATTATTGGTATCATGGAAGATGAAATCTTTCTATATTCCACAATGATTTAACCAAAACTTGAGATTTTGATGACATCCTCACTTGAGCTAGTAGTAGTTATGTCTGGAGTTGGAAACAATTTTGGAGTTGGAAACAATTTTGGTGAGCCTCTTGTCATCCATGTTGTTTAACTTGTTCTTGTATAATAAGTACCTAACCATGGCCATGCACTCAATGGGAGGGAGATTCACTTCTATGAGAAGGATAGGGTAAGTGTATTAATTTTAATATTAATATTATAAGTTATAAAATTATTTTGGATTTTCTCTAGCTCTTTGTTGTCGCTGCTAAAACGACCTCCAAAATTTCACTACATTCGAATATTGGATCCTATTTCATTTTCATACCAAGTGTCGCCTCGATTGTTAAGTGTCATCTATATGTTTGATCCAAGTGGTTATTGGTGGCCACCTACCTATTCCACTTGGACCCCCAACATTGTCTCTTTCAGTTTTTTGGCTTTCTTAATTGTAGCATAGTTTACTATTTTTGGCAGTTTTTCGGGTCCTGAATTTTTGGAGTCGTTTTGAGGCACTAAACGGAATTTTTAGGGAAAACGGAGAAACTAGAAATGTCCCAAACTAACTTGCCCATTTGGTTTTGGCCTTCTCTTTGATATCTTCGAAACGAGGTATGCCAAACGAAGATTGTATGCCAAAGTTATGACCCCGGGAAGTTGATGTACCAATTTACCCAAACGGGGCCCACAGTTTTGGTGATTCATCTCCTAGGGTTAGGTTTTTTGATGTTTAGGGTTTTCCATTGTTTCTCAATAATAAATAGGCCATTGAGCCTCATTGTAACACAGTTCAGAGGCATGTAGCCACCACATCTCTCCTCAGAGATAAGATAACATCGCCCAAGCTATCTTATTCCTATTTGGTTTGTAAGCATAGTTTAGTATTTTTCCATTAATGAAATGAAGTGCTTTTCTGCCGCATCTCTATGTTTATGATTATATCTGTAAGTTGATGCATTCCTGTTTAAGTTCGGATCAATGTTTTAAGTTTTTTTGAATGTTCTCAAGTGTTGTCGCATTGATTAGAACATCTCTAGATGCATTTTATGATCATAACATCTTTGTTGTGGTAAACGACACTTTCAGGTCGTAGTCGCACACACTTCACTCGTAATACTTGGAGAATGTGTATAACGTGGAATTTTGTTGTATATTCATTGTTTATCAAGCTTGTCTAAGTTCTCGATGAGTTGGTATGTGTCAGACATGGTTGTATTACTAGAACTCATATTGCTCACCTCTTGTCCTATCATCCAGACTTATAAAAATTTTGGTTTCAAAGAAAACCCATTAAGGCCAAGAGAGCACACGCGCACTTGAAAGCCTTGATGGGAGAGCTTCCGTTGTTTGGAAGTGCGCACTGTTCCCTCCTTGAGAGTTGGGTGTACTCTCAAAGCATGAATCCCCTTCCTCGTTCCAAACTACGCCCTCTAAAAATTACTAAGTCTTCCTAGAGCGCACTCCTTCAACTCGAAGAAGTGCGCCCTCCTTGAACACATTGACACACCCTTAAGACTTGAAGTTCAATCCTTCAACCTTCCCCAATGCAACATGTGCCCTCCTGAACTTCTTGAGTGCATTGGCACATTCTGAAGGCACGAAGCCCTAACCTTTGTTTCACACAATTTTGGCCTAAACCTATGGTGCTTATATTTCATTTTGATGTGGTTTTTGAACAAAATTATTGCAAATACAATATTTTACAGAGCTAGATAGGAAAATTTATGTCTAGCCTTAGAATTATTTGAATTGTGTGCTTTTTTAAACCTTTGTGATCAATATAAACCACTAACCTAAGATATGTTGTGCCCGTACCTAGGTGGCTTCCTATACCATAGATTCGTAGTAAACTTTTCAAAATATGAGATGGAAGTCATACTGTTTGACGAGATCTGGCCAATCATTTGTTTCCCTCCATCGTTGGTAACAACCCGAGGAAGCATTGGTGAAGACTCAATTTTCGACTTCTACAGGAAGATCCAGTTTCAGGTGTCTAAGTCTAGGGTATTTTGTTAGGATCCAACCCTAACCCCTTTATTTATGTAATAGGGTCAAGTCATAGTTATAGTTAGTTAAAGAGTCAATAAAGCCTGTATTAATAATTGTAAGTGGTTGACCCGCATTTAAGAAAGGGACCATTGTTAGTTGCAAACGGGCCATGGTATTAGATAGATGGTATTAAGAGAACCATGGTATTGACCCATGGTATTGTATATATGAATCCTATATAAAGGATAGAGACTCCCCATTGAGGAGCGTCGTGTCTTATTTTATAATTGATCTCTACTCTTCTGGAGGTTGCACACTCGAAGAGGCAAGTGAACATTCCTTTCATCTCTGAATAATAAAATACTTGATCTTTTTCTCATATTGTTCTGTGTTCTGTTGTTGTATTTCTTCGTATATTTGGTATTCTGGCATCTTCTTGCAGGTCAAGAGCATAACATATTTGGTTTCACGTTGGACCAAAATTAGATCTCAGATCTAACTGTTTCTAAATAGGATTCGACCTTAACACCTATTTGACATTCATAATTATGTATAAATTGGATAATAGGGCCTACAGGAAAAACTAGTGAGAATAGGGATATGTTGTTGAAGTTATTGTTAGGACACTACATTGTACCTTTTTGATCACATATTTTGCTATCATTTCACCCTTTTCCAATCCATATTTAAAGCCCATGTTATTACTTTAATCCATTTTTCCGAAGGTATACAATATTTCTTCTCATTACTATATGTTTAATTTATTTTACATATAATTACATTACCTTCATAGTTAATTGTTGATCGGATAGTTGCTAAAACAATTTTATCATTGCAGTCTACGTTGCTGAAACAGTCTGAAGACTGCAGGTTTATCATTACAGTTTATGTTGCTGAAACAGTTAGAACAGTGCGCAAATCCCGTTGCTGAAATAACCTGTGATTTGCATTTTAGATTTGGTAGCAACAAAAGGAGATCATCGAAGGAGCTGTTACACTGGTCGTAACAACTACATTCCAAAGTTGGCATTGTCATAACCATTGTAACAACATTTTGTTAATGGAAGAACTAATTATCCTATTCTGGCATATCGGGTTAAAGAAAGGATTTATAATGTAATCAATTGTAATAGATGTCTCCTCTTTAAAGGGAGGAGATATCAACATTAGAGGGACTACAAACAGACTGCAGGAAGGTCTAGCTGAAAGTAAAAGGACTGGAATCTTTTGTAATATGATACATTGATGGATGAATAAAATATTGTTTTGAGCATTCCTCTCTAGTCCATTTTTCTGGGGAATCTTGTGAGAAGGAAAGGGCCCACCTTCATCACAAGATTCACCCATAAATTCTTGTAGTGTGTTAAGTTCTATTTTTCATTCATACCTTGTTAAAATCTGTTTACTGAATTTGCTTATGCGTTATTAGAATTCTGTACTTACTACTGAGACTCTGTTTTCCATTGCATTGTTTTCATAAATTCAATCATATCTAATAAGTGATTATTTTAATTGGTAACTGGGTTTACAGAGTAAGTTTTTGAAGCATAGTAATCAGAAATAGGTGCTGAAGATTCCTGCTTGGGGAATAGGGTCCTGTTCTCTGTTATAGCATTGCAGATTGATTTCTTTCCCTAGATTGTTCTTTTTAAATGAAATCAAGGATTCTTTGATAATTGTCTGCAATAGAGAGATTGTTCCTGCTGTAACTTAGAGTAGAGCTTCAGTTTGTTGAAAGCAAGGTGTGATTAGTGTGATTTTTACTACAACTTTCATTGCTTTTGAGATTGAGCATATACAGTGTGTGGTTGCCTTTGAAATACACATACTTCCCTGGGTTGACAATTCATGTAGCACTTAGTTGTTTGAATTAATAAGCAATTAAAGTGACCAACAGTTATCGCTCCTCAAACTGGATAAACTTGTGATGTAAAGACCGTTGAATTAATACAACCTCTGTGTCATTCATTTATCTATATCTGTGAGTTATGTTATTTTACATTATTAATTTCTTTCTTCTATAAGTTATCTCTTTAATGTTGGTGTTAGAGCTGGTCTGGTAAGGGCCTTGTTAGGAATAGGTCCCTTGGGGTCAATTTTGGGGTTAAAAGCCCAAGTTTTGGGGCTAAAGGCCCAAGTTTTGTGTAAAGGAATGTAAAGTCTCCGCATTTTGTGATTGTGGAGCGTGAAGATGTCAAGAGTCAATAAAGGGTTTCCGCCCTTCTTTTGTGTAAAAGCATGTTGGCTTTAGAGATCTACCCATGGTCCATTGACCATAGGATTGTATAAAAAAGAGGTCGTAGAGGAGTCTAAGAGAGTGGAGTTCATAGTTGAGTCTTGTTATGGCTTTATGCATGGGTCTGTGAGAGCTAAGAGCGAAGAGTGTTAGTGTAGGAAGAGGCTCTGTAGCTGAGTGCGCAGAGGTCTAGGGTAGAAGTCTGCAACTGAGTGCGTGAACCCCTGCAGCTGTGTGTGTAGGGTAGTCAAAGTCTGTACTAGATATTTGAATCAATAATAAAGAGGAGTATTTTGAAGTTACCTGTGTATTTTACTTCTGTTCATTGCATGCGATTATGTTATGTTGAATATTGGGTTTGTGTTTTAATGCTGCTCTAATGCGCGAATCTATATGTTTCTCTATTTTACATGACCGCAAGTAGAGATATATGTTTACGCGAAGATAACTGTAATGCATGTTAAAGTAACCAATACTTAATCGAATCTAGGTAATTACAAAAGTAAGAGTAATTACAGGGGTGCGTAAGTGCTTGATATATCTATTTAGGGCTCGTGAAGGACGGCTAGAGATTTTCGCAGAGTCTTCGACCAAGAATAAGAGAAGTAATTTGATAAGCCCTAAAGGGCTTATCGGTCTGCACAGAGGCAGAGTGAAGGTATAAAAATGACATCACAACCATTTGAGGGTGCAGAAACTTGGTTCCTGCATGCCCCCATACTTCTTTGGGTGAGACTTCAATCCGCACTCTGTGGATTGATGCTGAAAGGGCCAGTAGTGTAGGGATTTTTTTGGCTGCTTAATGCTGAACTTGGGTCAGGGCCCATCAAGCCAACAAATGGTTCCGTTGCTGAGACCAATATTTTCATAATGAGATATGTGATGTCGCATCATTGGAATCCAACTAAGAAGGAGATTGAAGACTGGTTGGATATAAATATCCATGAATTCGCAACGCAAGAAAACAGGAATTCATGATTGATGAAAGAATAGCGGTTGGATAGATATCTGTACATAGAAATACACGAAATATTCTTTTGTTCCTTCCCAGTTAAATTATATGAGTGGATCGCGAAGTTGGTAGAAGGCCAAGGGAGGTGGAGGCTTGACGGTGTGATTGTCTGGACCCCGGAGTTAGTAAGGAAATTGGAAGCCTCTGAAGATAAGATCACATGCACTGTCGATCATTGACTCGACTGTATCATAGGAGGGTTTGTGATAAAGTTTGCGGTCGATACTTCAGTTAGTTATAGCGAAGCAGAGTGCCACTTCTTCGCTGAGTGCTATTCAGTTGATAAGACAGGGATTCTCGTGAATACCTACACCGCCTCCATCTTCACCTCATCCATCCACACCACCTCCATCCTAACCTCCACTGCTTACCCCCTCACCCACATCGCCGCCACCTCCACCACCGTTCAACATGGTGAACTCTGTAAAGGTACCTGTGTTCAAGGTTGTAGGAAATGAAGATCCAGACCAATTTTGGTTCATTGCGAAGGCTGTATGGGAAGCTCAAGGTATCACAGATGATCAAATGAAGAAAGAAACGTTGGTTAGTGCTTTTCAGGACCACGCACTAACTTGGTACATTAAATAATGCACTGATAATTTGATGTCCGTGTTGGCTGATATCCAGACCATGCTGAATAAGGAATTTAGTAGACCTAAGTCTAAGGCGCAATCAATTGTGGGATTCAAGGAGATCATGATGAAGCCTAGAGAGATGCCCTGGGATTTGGATCAAATATTGAAGTGTACGATCCATGAAGCCAACATGAATTTGACTAATGGGCAGTGCTGTGAATGGTTTTTGGCCTTGCTCCTGCCTCACCTAAGGGTTGCGCTATTACAACAGAAGATCGAGACCCATGCGGAAGCTATGAAAATCACGATGAGATTGCACGAGACACCAACGCAGGATGCTAATTTGGGGGTTCAGAAGATCCATTCATTTTTGTAAAACCTTTGCCTTGAAATGAAAAGTTCGAAGAAAGACAGAACAACTCGGTCACAGGTGCGCGAAGAAGTGTGGTGCCTAAAGTGGAAAAGCCAGGGGCATGACAAAGATCACTGTCCTATTTTCGTAAATTATGTTGCATCACGGGGACCAATGCCTCTGAGGCTAGAAGCTGTAGCAGGGCCAAGTACAGGGCCCACGCTATGTTGTGCTATCGGCCTAGTAGTCGGGAAACATGCGACAGACAATTGCCATTTGCTACAGAAGTTCGTACAGACGCTGTAACAACTCTTTTGCAACTTTTGTCAATTTGTGGGTCATGATGAGAACAATTGCCAAAGTTACGAATTAATGATGGACATGAGACCTACATACATGGTGCAAGCAGAAACACAACCTTGCGGTCAAGGCACTAGAGGAGCATGAGGCGAGTATCAGGGGCGCAACCGAGGCTGAGGTGGAGGAGGAGCTGGTAGAGGTGGAGGGCAGATTATTTGTTACAATTGTGGGGGAACAGGACACTATGCGCGATATTTCCCAAATCCGATGCGGATATCATGTCGCTATTGTACTCAGTTTGACCATGCAATGGACAATTGCCCTATCTTGTTAGCCAAGATACTAAGAAGGGGGCATAGCCTCAACAAACTACTCAGAACCTGCAGATAATGAGGGTTGAGCCTCACGAAGAAGACCCCAAGGTAAATATTAAGCTATGGAGTGGAGTGATGACTGGTGAGGATAAGGGGTAGCAAGTCGAAGAAGGTGAGTGGGTCTGCAAAGCACCAAAAGAGGAGACTGGGTTTGATCTATAACATGCAAAAGAAACATTTATGGAAGCAAAGAAAAGTTTTTCTGAGGCCTCTACCTAAGGGAGTCAGGAGAAACGGGTTGAAGAAATGGACTCGTCCATGATTACCACATTCTTGGAGACCTGCATAAAATTGATCTGCGATAGTAAGGCTGTGAAGGGACTGCGGAAACTCACGTGTACACGCAACTGTGTTTAAGGCAACTAGCGTATATCCAGCAAACTTATGATTCAGTTAATTCATCATATGTTGATCTTTAATCAGTGCATCAGTACTTCATTAACCATATAAACAATAACCAGGTGTAGTAAAAATAGAATTAACCATCACACATAAGCATCACACATGAACACCAAGATTTAAGGTGGAAACCCAATGTGGGTGAAAACCACCTACTGTTGTCATCTCTGTCTTATTTTTAATAATAAGAAAATATGTTTACAACAATGTACTGGTGTAGACTCATACCAGTACACAAGCTTCTACCTGTAGAAGGCTACAACCTTCTCTCATTCTCCAACTTCTACTGGAAGGGAGCTACAACCCCCTAGCTCTTGTACTAGCCGATATGTTTACTAGTACATAGGCACTGACCTACAGAAGGCTACGACCTTATTTCTTCCTCCAGGGACCTCGTTTCATAAATTTTCAGACTGGATACTCCTGGAACACAACACCACAATATGAAGGCCACATTTCATCCAATTTTTATACTGGACCCATCAACAACATTGAAGCTCAAAATCAATCACCACTGCAATATAACCATCAACTATATCTTTATCAACCAATCAAGGAAACTCAATCATTACTTTCTAAATCAACCAAACTCAATCAATCACTGACAACCTCTGAACCTCTGACACAACTAAATCAACCATTCATTCATACTTCAACAAATCTACTGGAACAGATAGATCACTGTAACCAGTACACAGATATGAACCCAAAATACTACATCATCATTCAGAACTAGTTGTGACCTCAAAAACATGCATCAAAGTGTATACACAACTTGGAACAGTAGAACAAGCGTGTATACACAACTTCATTAAAGCGAACTGGCGTATATATCTGCAAATACTTACATAAAGCTTTGTTGCACTTGCCTACTTCAGACATACCCAGATCATCACATATAAAGGATAATACATGTGTTAGTAACCAGATCTAGCCCATCAGATCACATAATGTTAATTCATTATGATCCTGATCCATTATTAGATCACATCCATCATCACTGAAGCAAATCACAATCATTCAATCCAAACATTGTTACCAGAATGCAGTCACCAAAACATAAAGCAAAACCCAGAACTCCGTATCAACAACCAAAACCAATTGCAACTTCAAACATCACAGTTCACAAGGTATATGCTACTTCGATGTGTTGAACCTGCGTGTATATGTGCTTTTACCAAAGTTAACCAGCATATACATCTGTAAATATTCATTCATGATTTTGTAGATATTCCAAACTTCAGTAATACCCAGATCATAATATTTACAGAATGACACATACATCAGTATACAGATCTAGAATAAACATGATCAAACCATATAAAGATAATTCTTTCCAAGCCTTAAGATCCTGATCCATCATTAGATCTTGTCCTCCATCAACTGCTAAGGTTCCTCCTTGGATTAGATCAAGCAGAGCATCATAAACCCATAACCTGCATACTGGATCTCACCCTTTATCAAGTATTCGATGCTTGTGTGCTTTGGCCTAATGATCTTCTCCTCCTTATATAGTTTTAGGCCTTTCTCAATACCATGGAACAAACCACTTAGGACAAATACCTTGGATCTAATACCTAAGGTCAATACCTCGGACCAAATACTTCGAACCAGAAACTTAGTTTTCCAAGGTATACATGCTTTTCCTTCTGTGAAAGTGTGTGTGTACGTATACGCGACTTTTATACAATTAACCCACATGTATACGCAGCTTGGTCAATGGTGAACTTGTGTATACCTCTCTTTATTCATTCTGTGAAGACTGATCTATAATTCTTTGTTGTTTACCTGCTATACTGTGATCTTTCATCTTAGTGAGTTGCCTTCTGAACTAATTCCTTGAAGCTGCCCTACATTTCATCACATTTATAAATATTACTACCATGCATTCTGTCACATCTGATATTTCTTTTGTAGATTCATCTAGTTACCATGTACAAGTGAGTTATTCTGCTACAAGTGGGTTGCCATCAAGTAAAACACATGCATCATAGTGCCAACAATCTCCCCCTTTGGACTTGATGGAAACAACAACACCAATTCACTCTGCCCCTTTGACATCAAGGGAAAAGGGTGGACCAAGATATTCTCCCCCTAAGAGCAGAATACTTTCATATCTGAATAACTGAATATTAATCATGCTCCCCCTAGGCACATGATGAATTCTCTGTGAACTCCCCCTTTTTTCATGTTGAGATGTATTGTATCATCCATGCTTCCCTTGAGCATATGCAGAGTCTGCAAATATTTTCAATAAAATAACATGACTTTATAACTCAAATATGTGAGTTTGACCTTCCTATCACAAATGACTCATACATACATTCATTCTCCCAACCAAGTGGGGATAAACTTGACTCATCCACCCAACTAAGTGGGGATATACCAGATACCAAATGTTTATACATGACTAAAATATTACATCATCCTTCCCATGCATAGTGGGGGTAAAAATTACATCAAATTTCCAGAAGGGACTCATCAAAAGACTACAATAGACATAGAAAAACTATTACATCATGGGTCTTGATATGAACTTTACATCAAATGATATACATGACATTTATAACAGAGACCAAATATCTAAACAAGACCATGATAGTCATCAACAACTATCATACACCATGTATGTCCTGCTCCATAAGCATCTATCAACAACATCCAGACCAACAACCTGTATACGTCCATCATTAGTTCCCATGATATGACAGTGTAAATATCATCATCCTGTGACAAAGCATGTCTGCATATAGATATCAACTCATCCTCTTGATTTCATCAAGATCAACTTTCTTCATTTCCTCAGCATATGTCATATCTCCAAGCAGTAGCACAAAATCATTCAATCATATCATCTGTATGTGAAAACACCATAGTCATCATCTATGATCATAACATCATAATCAAGAACAGCATGATCTTTCCACAAGAACCTTCAATATATCAACCATGTATCATCACTAGGGAACGTCCCACATCTGATAAGCATCAACCATGATAATCAACATATGTGAGTATCAACCTATCATCATAAGGTAATAACTCATCATCATTATGTGATTAAGTAAGCCATGTCTTTGAATAGCTATGTCTTCATGCAACCTGCAATAACACCATTCTCTTGTCCAACCAACAACGTTTATCAATATGCAACTTAAGTAATCATCCATGTATCCATCATACTGTGTATCCATCAAGAAAATCATGAGCTCATGATAATTTGTCAAGATTTCTTGATATCATCAATAGTAACACTCCTCATCCATGTGAGAGCCAAGAACTATAGGAATCCTACATCATATCTGCACCATATGAACTTTATGCATCTTTGAAGGCATGATGACAGTAGCATAAAGGAAATGAGTGGCTCATAATGAAGTTGTGTACTCAAGGTTTGTATTTTTCCTTGTCCTGATGAAGATTACCATGTAAGAAACATATATGTATTGTATACATCATCAAAAAGTCATCCATAATCATCCATAAATATGATCTGAATAACAACTATGTAAACCCAATCAATACAAGTATCATCTGATATTTCATCATGGGAAACTTATAACCGTGACATAGCAAGATGTATCAATTAAAACAATTTAGCCACATAAGCATCATCATCATTGAAAAGACTTCGAAACATAATGCCAATAATGCTTTGTTAGAAGCATAGCATGTTCTCCCCCTGAACCTGTTCCACCTGTTCACTGTTAGATCTGATTATTGCATATATCAATAAGAAGTATCAAGGCATCATCATTAATCAGATATACATCAATTTATCAACAACTTCTAAATAATATCCACATACTGTAGTCATCTACGACAGAAAAGATAACTGATAATTATCATATCAGTTTTTCTGAGACTGTCCCACAACATTTTTCTCAAACTACATATACGCGACTATGCACCTTCGAACTCGCGTATATATGTGACTTTCCTTCATGAAACTTGCGTATGAGATTTAGAACATTGAAGTTTCATACTTTCAGCTCCCCCTAAGTCTGTTATGCCACATTTTTCCGACTGTACTTCCTTCTTCTTCCATATCTTCGAGTGTGAGGATGTTTTCTCCTTTTGATATGGTGCCAGAAATTTCCTCCTACATTCCTTTGTTATATGTCCAAACTTGTTACATGCATAACATCTTACATGTTTCATATTTCTTCTATAGTAGTTAATGGCTTTGTGACCAAAAATAATACAAGAAAAACAATATCCCTTAAAGTATCTGGAAGCTAATGATATTTATGTGTGATGGTCTTGAACCATTCTCCTTCCGCATCTCGCTGCAACATGTCCAAGACTATGACATATAAAGCATTCAACATTATTCATTTGGGGAAATGACCGACTATCACTTGCATAGTTAGGAGTGAAATATTTTCTTTGAAGATTTTCTTTCCTTGGTTGTTGATGGGATTGACCTCTCATTTCCTTATTGAGCATTTCAGATTTTTCATTAGAGTTCCTTTTCTTGCTTTGAGAGCTAGATTCACCTTCAACACATTCATGAAAGCCAAGACCAGTTTTGATGGTAGGAGACCTTTAACTATTAAGAATATCATCCAAGATCTTAGTATTATCTTGAAGTCATAAGATCTTACCCTTTTCTTCTAATTTACCTTTTAATATATTTACCTCAACTTGATGTTGCTCTTCCTTTTCAAGATACTGCTTCTTCATGATTTCTTCAGCTTTTCTTCCTTCTTCCATCTGTTGCCTTAATTTAAGAACTTATTTTTCTTGTTTTTCAAGATCTTGGAGTATTTCTTCATTCTGCTTATGTGATTTTTCAAGATCTTCTTTTAGTGAGAGGATCTTAGCTTCAAGACTTTCATAGTAACTGGATCTATCTTTGAGTTTCTTGATTGTTGTGCTCCTTCCATTTACTTGATTTCTTAATGATGTCACTTCATCCTGCAACTTTTGACATTGATCTTCCTTTTCCTTGAATTTCTTCCTTACTTTGTTTCCTTCCTTTAGTTGAGATTTTAGTTTGGTAGCTTCTTCTTTGAAGGCACACTCTCTTTTGTCCAAAAGATCTTGTTGATCTCTAATTTTGTCCGTAAGCCTTTTAAATTATGCCTCTATTTGATATCTTTCTTCCTCACCCATAAGAGAAAATTCAGTTGTTTCGCTATCACTTTCATCATCTTCAAATGGATGGAGAAATGTATCACCAGAGGATAACAAATTCATACCTGATAGTTCTTTTGCTTGTTCATCTTCGTTTTGAGGTGATTCTAAATCTGAATAGTTGCTTCCACATAATCCCCAATCGATTATCCCACTGTCATAGTTCCATTGAGATGTCTTCTTCTTCTAAGGCGCTTTCTTCTTTAGCTTCTTTCCCATTATTCTAGGGATCTCCTTCAAGCGATCAAGCTTCTACCAAAGGACCTGCTCTGATACCAATTGTTGGAAATAATACTAAGAGGGGGGGGTGAATTAGTATTAGCAAGTCAATAAAGTTTCCTTTTCCTTAATCAGATTTATATACGCTACTTCAGTTAAGGAAACTCGTGTGTACACGCCACTATGTTTAAGGAAACTAGCGTATATCCAGCAAACTTATGATTAAGCTAATTCAACATATGTTGATCTTTAATCAGTGCATTAGTATTTCATTAACCATATAAATAGTAACCAAGTGCAGTAAAAATAGAATGAACCATCACACATAAGCATCACACATGAACACCAAGATTTAAGGTGGAAACCCAATGTGGGTGAAAACCACCTGCTGCTGTCGTCTCTGTCTTCTGTTTAATAATAAGAAAATCTGTTTACAACAATGTACTGGTGTAGACTCATACCAGTACGCAGACTTCTACCTGCAGAAGGCTACAAACTTCTCTCATTTTCCAGCTTCTACTGGAAGGGAGATACAACCCCCTAGCTCTTGTACTAGCCGATATGTTTACTAGTACATAGGCATTGACCTACAGAAGGCTATGACCTTCTTTCTTCCTCCAGGGACCTCATTTCATAAATTTTCAGACTGGATACTCCTGGAACACAACACCATAATATGAAGGCCACATTTCATCCAATTTTCATACTGGACCCATCAACAACATTGAAGCTCAAAATCAATCACCACTGCAATACAACCATCAACTATATCTGTATCAACCAATCACTGAAACTCAATCATTACTTTCTGAATCAACCAAACTCAATCAATAACTGACAATCTCTGAACCTCTGACACAACTGAATCAACCATTCATTCATACTTCAACAAATCTACTAGAACAGATAGATCACTGAACCCAAAATACTGCATCATTATTCAGAACTAGCTGTGACCTCAAAAACATGCATCAGAGTGTATATGCAACTTGGAACAGCCGAACCAGTGTGTATACGCAACTTCATCAAGGCGAACCAACGTATAGATCTGCAAATACTTACTTAAAACTTTGCTGCACTTGCCTACTTCAGACATACCCAGATCATCACATATAAAGGATAATACATGTGTTAGCAACCAGATCTAGCCCATCAGATCACATAATGGTAAGTCATTATGATCCTGATCCATTATTAGATCACATCCATCGTCATTGAAGCAAATCACAATCATTCAATCTGAACACTGTTACCAAATGTAGTCACCAAAACATAAAGCAAAACCCAAAACTCTGCATCAACAAACAGAACCAATTGTAACTTCAAACATCATAGTTCACAAGGTATAAGCTACTTTGACGTGTCGAACCTGCGTGTATACGCGCTTTTACCAAAGTCAACCAGTGTATATATCTATAAATATTCATTCATGACTTTGCAGCTATTCCAAACTTCAGTAATACCCAGATCATAATATTTATAGAATGGCACATGCATCAGAATACAGATCTAGAATAAACATGATCAAACCATATAAAGATAATTCATTCCAAGCCTTAAGATCCTGATCCATCATTAGATCTTGTCCTCCATCAACTGCTAAGGTTCCTCCTTGGATTAGATCAAGCAGAGCATCATAAAACCATAACCTGCATACTGGATATCACCCTTTATCAAGTATTCATTGCTTATGTGCTTTGCCCTAATGATCTTCTCCTCCTTATATAGTTTTATGCCTTTCTCAATACCATGGACCAAACCACTTACGACCAATACCTTGGATCAAATACCTAAGGTCAATACCTCGAACCTAATACCATGGACCAATATCATGGATCAAAATACCATGGACCAAATACTTTGGACCAGAAACTTAGTTTTCCAAGGTATACACGCTTTTCCTTCTATGAAAGTGCGTGTGTAAGTATACGTGACTTGTATATAGTTAACCCGTGTGTATACTCAGCTTGGTAAATGGTGAACCTGTGTATACCTCTCTTTATTCATTCTGTGAAGACTGATATGTAATTCTTTGTTGTTTACCTGCTATACTATGATCTTTCATCTGAGTGAGTTGCCTTCTGAACTGATTCCTTGAAGCTGCCCTGCATTTCATCACATCTATAAATACTACTGCCATGCATTCTGTCACATCTGATATCTCTTCTGTAGATTCATCTAGTTACCATGTACAAGTGAGTTGTTCTGCTACAAGTGGGTTGCCATCAAGTACAACACATGCATCATAATGCCAACAAATTCATCAAACATTGGGTAGTCCCATCAATTCATGAGTCTTATAAATGGCATGTTCCATAATAACTATAGTCTTTATCTATCACCACCAACCTAATGTGGAAGTGGAAAATTTTACAAGCACTGAAAGATGACGAGGCAGTCACATCAAATTATAGACTCGAAAGATGGGCCATTTCATCGTGGTTGCCGTTTTTTAATTACCATCAAGTTAAACATAGAGAGTGTTGATAGTTGTAGGGATTCCAATAGGCTTACTTCCTTGGTTTAGGTCCTTTGTTACAAATTTGGTCCTATGGTCCGCTCTAATTAGCACCCAAGAGCTAACAAATTTGGGTACAGTGAGACTGATTGGCATTATAATGGAGCATATTAGTTTAGGGCTCCCCATCTGTTGGCTTGATGGGGCCTGACCCAGGTTCAGAAGTGTTCTAGCCAAACAAATCCCACACTACCGGCCCTTTCGGTAACAATCCACGGAGCGCAGACCAAAGTCTCACCCGAGGTAGTAGGGGAGGGTGCTGGAACCAGAGGAATGTCGTGATGGGGACTGGAAGGGTCACGAACTGATCTGCACACTCACACTACTCTGCTATGCTATCAGGCCTTCACGTAGCTCAGTAGCTAGGTACTTCTTAGATTATTCTTGTTATATATGTTTATTATAGATCATATCTACTTCTTAAAGTCTTTAAGCAAACATTTGACAGTTATAACCAGTGCACACCTTCATAATTCTTAAAGACAGACATAAACTCATATAACAGATGCATAAAATAGAATATAAATAGATCCAAAATAATTCAGAACCAACTTATCTTTATTAATGTCTTCGTTTCAGTACAATCCACTTCCTGCCTTGTGCACACAACTGCAGGGGTCCACGCACACAACTGCGGACTCTACCAGCCCTTTGTGCACATAGCTGCGAAGCCTCTTATCTAACCACTAACACCCATGATTCGGACTAAGAAAATCAGAGTGAGTATTGCTTTCATAAACCCATAATATTCAAGATCCAACTAAGAACTTCCTTCTAGCCTTAGAGCCCTACTCTATTTATACATTCCCATGGTTTGTGGACCATGGGCAGGCCGACTCGCTTTCTATTATCTTACAATATTTTCATGCGAACAACCCTTTGACTTGACTCATTACAATTCGTGCACTTCGTGGAGCCTTTACCCTAATTTACCCAAAATTGTGGACTTTAAGCCCCATAACTGTTATGTGGGGGATTCGCTGCCCAACAGGCCCCCAACACAATCATCGTGACTCTTCCCGAGTCAGTCGGCTGGTGTGGCAATCTTAGTGCGGAGGTCATCCAGCAACTTTTGCACTTCGCTTACGCTTGCAACAAATTCTTCCGCTATCTGCTGTACCCGTTGTACGCGAGCTACCGATGCATTACTATCAGTTTCAGTTGCTTGTTTGGGTTCATATACTGAGTGCATGTGTTCTAACTTTCCCTCGATGTCAGTAAATTGGCAGCCCTTTGGCAGATCTTTTGCAACTAGTAGGATTGTTAGGAGCAACCATGCATAATGGAAAGTATTACCTTGCTCCTGGGCTTCCCAAAAATTTGTCAAAAATTCATCACAGAGAAACTGTGCCCAGTTGAACTGAACCCCTTCTGCACACTGCTCCACGAGCACAATGACAGAGGCTGGCACCTCATCTGCATGAAAGTTTCTCATGAGTTTACTGGCCAGTAACTAGGTGGCAATGTGCACCCCTCGGTCTTTGATGCTTGTTATTCCATACCCTCGCTTCCGTTTTTCCAGCTTATATTTAACCTTCATGGCTTCTACAAGACCCATGTCGCTACTCGTTCCGGCTATGTCTGTAGGATTGTTTGCTCTCGTAGGCAGCTAGGAAATTCGGTGTACTAAATCAGCAGTGATGAGAATTGGTTCCTCCAGCCAGAGGTACCCATCATGTACTAGACATAGTAACTGTTGGATAACAAAAATGGTGATGGCCGCGTGGTGATAGTGGGGTATTCACCTTAGGTTGAGTAATCCCACCTTCTCCACACCCCGTAACCACTTCTGCTGCAGTAATTCCTCCTCGACCAGTTGGGGGAACCTCTCACTGTCTGCAAGATCCTAATCTTCGAACTTAATATTTGGTATTCGGCCCAGTGGCAGACCATCAAACCTTATTTCATCCGGAAGAAGCGGAGTCTGGAGCATACTCTTCGTGGCCTCCAGGTCCTTCGGTACCTTGGTTGTCCCTTTCCATGGAGAGATATATGGTGGTAGCAAAGGTATTTGGAAAGCATCCTCCTCTTCCTCATCCTGTGCTTCAATCTAAGTGATCAGGGCTTGAAAATCTTCCTCGTCCTCCTCAATTTCAATGGTGATTGCTTTGCCCTTTTCTGCCACTAATAATTTACTGAATCTCAGTGATACCCGGACTGGCCCCATAGTTTTCTTATCTTTCTGGGGTCGTGGCATTCGTGGGGACTTTGGAACTTTTGGGGCAACGGCCGCTGCTCCCAGATCCTCCTGGGTCAGATAGGGCACTTCCTCGAACCTTACCCTAGTTCTCATGGTGTCTATCCTAAATTCGCTCAGGGACATGCTCTCAGGGGGCCAGGTAACTGGGTGCTCATTGCTCTGCACTAGCTTAAGCCTCACATAAGCAAGGGTTGTTGTAGGGCTACCCCAACGGTTTTTATAAGAACATGTGAATTTGAATTTAGCCCTTCCCTCCACTTCCGATTCATTAATATCTACTTGGCAGTAGATATTTTCATATCTAGCTTAGAACTCCTATATTAATGGCCTGTTGCCCACTCCTCTCTACTGTAACTCAAACTTCTTATCATGAATAATGACGTCAACGGTCACCTCCCAGCCTTCCCACGTGGCAGTGTAGCCCCTTTGGTGCGACCGTGATCTTGATAACCGACTAACCCTGCACAGAAACTTCTTTCTGCGCAAGTCTCCTGTAGACTTTTTTATAGTCACGTTCCTCCTTTCAACTGCTTGGAGTGTTGAGACTGTGCTTTCCACAACTAGTCAGGTGGTTGCACCCCAGGTGCGAGATTTCAGCTTCCCTGCTAGCCCGGGCTGCGGGCACCTTTCAAGTGCCTTCGTATCCGTTATCCCATCGTGCTCTACTGTATATGGTACACTCCTCCATTGGTGCAGTCGCAGCCATGATAGCAGGGTCACAGCTCGTTCTAGTACCGAGGTAGAACCGGCCAGGCCTAGTTCCCTTATTTACAGATTCGCACGGCCCGCTTGTGTGACGCTGATTTTCATTTTGCTGATTTCTTCATCCAACATTGCGCTTTTCCTCCTCAGTCATGCCCCTTCTTCATCGACTTCGCGAAGCCTTCTATTGCTGCACGGAATGGCTTCCTGCAACCATCAAACTCCTTTTCCCAGGACCTCGTGTGTAGTCCGAACTGCGGAGTGTTATAGGACAAATTGACCTCCTAATCAACTCAGAGGAGAAAGACAAGATGACTGAAGCAATGATCACAATTGCAGGCCCAAAATCCACACTAACACTCTCCATAAACTGATTGCCTACTTTATAAGGCTTGTTTACAAGCATAAAGGAGCATTAGTCACCCTGCTAACTCTTTTTGTTAGACCAGGGGGAGCGTTAGTGAACTTAAGTGATGTTCAAAAGGTTATGCCAATGAATCTGCCCATAAATATCTAGCTATTAAATCCCTAAATTTGTGCAAGAAAAGCAAGGAAACTCCAAAAATCAAGATATTTGGAGAAATTCTATTTTGAGAATGAAGGCAAATGGGAAAAAGCTTGTAAACAAGGCAGGTTCATGGTTTTTTCCCAAATGAACTACAGGTGGAGTTTTGCAGCCCTAATTCGATTGCTATATAAGCAACGAGAGGGCCATTGCAAAGGGGATCAGAGCATTTGGAAGGATAGCCCATAGAGCTATTGTGAACTGTCATATTCTTGAAGGAGCTAGCTGAAAGAAGGAGAGAGAGAGAGGAAGAAGGGGTAAGGAAGGCTGATACAACGGGTTGTTGTAATCACTCTTCCATTCTGAATATAGGACTGCGGTTGTGTTCCCTACTCCAAAGTGTCGGTGATATTGTGCATTTATTTGTTCATTCTGATGCTTGTTGTGTTGAGTAGATAAGTTATACATTTATACATGTTTGTTACGGATTCTTACATTAATTGTTAGAAGTATATGCTATGATTGGTTTGCTTTGTTCTTTTGTGCAGGAATCATCTTGGAGCAGATTAGGAGTAGTTCTTCTTACTGCACAGAGATTTCCAAGCGAATCTAGAAAGAACCAAAGGTGATCCTCTTTACATATCCTGTCAATATATGTCTGATAGATGAACATGTGTGTAACAGGTAGCTTTTGCAGATAACCTTACAGCCTATTGAAGGTCCCGGGAAGAGTTTCGAGGGTAGTTTTCATCCCGTGCATTTTACCCAACAGCAGAATTGGCGACTCCGCTGGGGACTATACATCTAGTTCTCGATTAGCCAGACTCCTCTCAGATCTTCTCTTTCTTCTATGAGCTTCCTGCTTCTTCAAATCCTTTTCTAATCCACCATCTATCTTGTTACATCTTGCAAAGTTGCATTCTCCTCAGAAACTAATCCTAAAATCCCTCTTTTTGAGCTATTTCTCTCACTGACGTAGGCTGATAGTCTACACAGAGCTTTATAAAGCTTTTTGACTATGCACAGGGAGCGTTAGTGGCCAAACTAAAGCTCTGTTTACACATAGACAGAGTGTTAATCTCCCATTTCCATGTTTTTCAAGATATTTTGTGAACCAAAAGGGGGGGGGGGGGAACTTGTCTTAGGGGATAAAGAAAGATCTGCAACAATATCATGCTAACAAATTTGGTGTCTTAAAATTTATTTTTTAAGAAAATGTTTTAGTTTTTCTCTCATAAAAGTCATTTTTGTTGAAAGAAAAGCTGATAAACTATATATCTCCTTCTGTTGAAATAGTTGTAGGCTACTTTGTTTTGGTTCAATAGTTGTTAGGGAATATTGAGAAAAGAAACTTTTAGTTATGCAAAGTGTTGAATGGATTTAGATTCATTGACGAATTCATGAATATGTGAAATGATACATGTGTAGAATAAGACTTGTTTGCATAAGAAATTGAAAAAATAAATTCAAAGCATTGTTCTGCATGGTTTATTGAGTCGAGAGTCTCACCATATTCATATGTCAACACCCCTACTGAAGACAAATAAGCAAGTACACTAAAATTTACATTAAAATCAATCAGTTACTCTTTTTTAGAGCAAACCAACATTAGCTAGATTAGGACCTTGGGATAAGCATGTGAGTCAACTGCCCAAGGTTGAAAATCAAAACTAGTGTCGTTAACGAGTGAAAAATCCTTCTGCACTCATATTACCAGGACCACTCCACTCACAACGGAGCAAAATACGAGACAACATCGGATTGTGATTGAAGGTAGCCCACCTTCTCTTACAACTCCTTTGGGCATTCTGTGTATCGGGGGTCCCTTCAGGGATTTTGGAACTGAGTCGGGGACTCAGGTATCCTACCCACACAGCGTGCTATCTATGACTATGTCCCCCTGGTAATGTCTATGATTTGAGGTATCTCTAGTGGCCAAACCTTCTAGGTACTTACACAAGGTGACTGGGATGGGCTGTCCTGGTACCTAAAATGGACGGACCTACTTTGTCTTCAGTTTTTGGGAGGGTGCTCGTCTTCACAAGAGTACTTGGCCCCTCAATCTAAGGTTCGAGCGAAGCTCAAAAGTAACCGTAACCATACATTTGGCCATCCTTCTCTGTTACTCATTGAGAAACTGGGTTTCATCTCCAGTAATTGGTGTTTATCAGGCAAGGTAATTTCCTCTATTTGTTGATTGACATATTTAGTGTATTTTTTATTTTTAGGTACTTGAGTGCTATTATTTTTTAGACTTTAAATAATATCACATTAAAATCTATTTGATAAAACTTAACAGTCATTGTGGCTACATTCGGCCCTCATTGTTAATCCAGATTGTTGTTAGGACTTCCTCCACTCATAGTGGAGGATCCGCTGAGTTCCACTGACTCGGATTCCTCATATTTGAGGAATCAGTCTCCTAAATTGCACACAGGGTCTATGTGGACAACCGACGATTCTTATTTGCCAGAGGATTTCTTTACAGAAGGATTTCTTCCTCATTTTAACATTCCTCTTACAAATCTGTTGGACCTTATAGTTACTCCCACAATACCAGTACTTTCTTCTTCAGTAGGTGGAACTTTCCCATCTATCCAGTCAATGCCTCAAGGGTCGTGGAATTATATAGACACTGTTGGTCCTCTACCACCTCCCTTGTCGATGGTCATTACAACACCGGTAATGTGGAACCCAGCAATCCCGTTCGTCCTAGGTACTGCATCTCACATAACACCCTCTATAGGTGGAACCCAGCAGATGCCAGGTTCCACTCCTAGGGTGCCACAAATCATACCTTCGACTAGTGCCACATATAGTGCTCCATATAACACTCAATGCGGCACTATGGGTGCAATCTCAGTTTACCAACACCAAGGTCGGCCACCAATGTATAGTTACAACCCCCAGATTCAAACATCTGGGGTGTTTCCCAATATGCACATGATGGCGGGGAATGTCACAGTTCCCCCGCCATTCTCAGGCATGCATGGATAGTTGCTGATTGACATGAGTGTTCCTCTGTCAATCAAAGCCATATGATTAGTTCTGTGTCAGTTGGGAATCCACAAGGGATTCCCACCCAAACCATGGGGGCACCCTACTCACAAGCTCAGATGAGTCAAGGGGGCACTGCTTATACTAGGGGCAACTTCATACCCCAGTATCAAAATCCTCATGGCAATCCCATCTACAACACCATACTGCAAAGCAACTGTTACACCACGCAACCCATGTACACCATGGGGAACCAAATGATGGGAGGAGCACAGAGCTCCTTAGGTCATCCGTCATCACCATGGTCCGAGTCAAGGGCACCCAACAATTTGCCTTTTTTGGCAACATTGGATATCCCCAACTTATACAAGTTGACAAATGACCCCATCTACCACAACTTACAATGGCCGCTGATCCCGCATAAAATACCGACGGACATTCCTAAGTTCGACAGAAAACAAGGGGAGGATCCGGGCACTCACATCACCACCTACCATCTATGGTGTGTTTCTAACTCTATGGTGGATGACAGTGTCCGGTTACATCTTTTTCCCCGCACCCTCACTGGTAATGCTGCAAAGTGGTATATTGAGTTACCACGTGTGTCAGTGAATACCTTTGACGCTTTAGCGATGGAGTTCCTAAAGCACTTTCAGTTACCTATCCGTTATGAGACAGGGAGAAGGTTCCTTACTTCATTTCGTCAGGATACCACCACCCACATCTCCGATCACATCCATGAATGGAGACGTAGGCGGAGGTTAGTCAAAGCTCCCATCCCTGATTTTCTCTTAACAGATTGGTTCTGTAAATCGTTGCTCCCACAAATCGCTAGAGATGTTGCTCTAGGTGGTGTGGTCACAGAGGACCAATCCATATGTCATGCCCAACACTTAGATTTGATCTATTCACAGTCTGGCACTCTCTAAGACATTATCCCTTATGCTCCCAGTAACCCCAATCCTCCCACCAAGCAACACCCTAGAGCGCACGCAGACGAGATCGTCAGTGCAACCTCTGGGGTCGCTATAAAACAACTCAGTGGTTCCATTACCAAGCTGGCAGTGGACCCCTCTACCAAAGCGATTACTCTTCCTGCCACTGCGATTAAATCTGTGCAGTCTACACAGAAATCCAGTAGCAAGAATAACAAGAATAAGAACAAGACCACTCCTTCTGAGGAGCAGTCATCTAAGCAGCCCAACCCGAAATAGAAGGCCATTGCACCTATTGATACGGAAAAGGATAAAGGCACCAACTATTCATGCAAACTCTATCTTGAAGAACACGTAACTTGGCATTGTCTGCGTCTTCAAGAATGCATGGATTACCTTGCCAAGAAAGATTCTGGTAAGGCACCTACTGTCCTTAGAAATCCTTTTCCTAATCAACCGCAGCAAAATCTCGTTGCCAACCAACCACAACCCACGTCAGGGGGTAGCGACAGTTTGCAACATCCTTCAGCTGGTGAAGGAAGTTCTACCGTTTACACATTTGAAACGGTAGAACTAACCACAAGAGCCAAATCTTATGAAGCTCTTGTCACTCTGGCAGCAGAACCATCCGCAGGTCAAAACCCATCACCGCCCAACGATTTGCGAATCGAAAGGCCGATTGAGGACTTTGTAATTCGACCCCCCAAGGGGGCACTTCGATGCACAACGCACAACACATCTGCACGTGCCACCCAACACTACAACATTGTAGAGGATTTGGCACAAGCGCCATTGGCTATGTCAGTGCTCGAAGTCTTACAAACATGCCCCAACCAAAGCAAAGCTTTGCTTTCAGCTATCAGGGGTATTGACCCTACAGATTCCATGCTTTCTATTTTCAACATGGACAAGTGTAAACCTCCCCTTTCCCACCAGCTTGCATTTCAGGTGTAGATCACTTCGAAAGGTAAAGGTATACACCAAACTGTCATCGAAAAAGATGCTTCGACCTGCGTCATGTCAGCTTCATGTTGGCTCACCTTGGGTTCCCCAACCCTCTCCCCACCGTAGAACTCCCTTAAAGCTTTCAATGGCCACACCTTTGTCCCAAAAGGATACTTAGCTAGTTTTCCCATCACTTTGGCTGGGAAAACAGTAACGGTGGATGTAGAAGTCGTGGACAAGAGACTCAACTATAATCTGTTGCTGGGTCGCAGTTGGACATATGCCATGACGGCCATCGTATCCACTGTCTTTCGTATCATCCTATTTCCATTGGATGGAAAGGTCATTATAGTGGATCAGTTGTCTTTCTACACCCCTGATTATTCACCATTACCAAAAGACTCCATACCCCTAGTAGGAGGTGTAACTAACAGTTTTGTCAGTATAGGTATCGGTTTGTTGAAGGCTTCCTCCCTGATGGGTTGTTTTCCTCTTCCATCACCGTAGGTTCCACAATTGGTCAACATGCTTTCATCAATTCCTCATGAACCGACCGATCCCTGGATCCTAACGGTGCCTTCAGACCTTGACACATTCGGAGACCAGATGCCACTGTCATCAGCTGAATCGGCCTACCAAGGCATTCAATCAGCATCCACATCTCCAATCATGTTGGCTATCGCCGACAGTACCACCCCCCTTCCCATAACCGCTCCTCCTTTAGATCCGTGCGATCAAATCCCATCAACGGACGAAGCCATTCGAGAAATCATGAATTTGGAGAGCAACATTGGGAGGATTGGCATATTTTGGGTCTGACATCTGACTCGGACATGATGCCTCTTTAGCTCCTATCCTCTGACACAAACTAAATCATTTCCCCACCCTATACAAGCATTCAAACTCTTGGGGTGGATGAAAATATGGACGACACTTCCAGGTCATTACCCATAGATAGTTCAGTCACGACAGGCATTGTGGAAGACACCGAGATGAGAGCAGATTCCAATCTTGAGGAAATTGCAAGCTCCACCTGCCTACATGAGGAATTCCATGAAGAATTTGTTTGGTCTCACAAGGAAATGCCCGACATTAATCCATCGTTTTTCGTGCATGAGATCCAACTTTACAACGAAGCAAAACAAAATGGGTGGCCAACTCCTTCCCTTGAAATAGCCATTGAACCCATGCCCGGCCCCACAGTCGAAGAAAAATGCCTACTATACCTCAAGCAACTGGATAAAACCCGTCAAAATGCCAATTTGGCACTCGCAGCTCACAAGGAGTGGGTACAAACCCAATTTGCAAAAGCGGTTAGGTTTTCTTCTTTCCAAGAAGGCGATTTCGTATCGCTATATCATCCAAAAGATAACCTCTTGGAGGCATGCACGCTTCAACCCATATGGCTAGGTCCCTATGTCATAATGAAAGTCCTCCCCTCAGGGGCATATGAACTGCAGGACTGGGACGGAATCCCACTCAAGGAGCCCACATACGGGCTCTATCTGAAAAAGTATTGTGCCTAGTGTCGTGTTGGGCATGTGCTTTGTAATTTTATGTATTCATAAGTTTTGTTTACTTTTTTTGATGTGATTGGATTGTTTTGTTATTTAGTGGAGTACTTGTCTCATGCATTCTTTTCGAAATGCAAATGTCGTCATTGCCATTAGCATACGTAGGATACACGGATGGTGCCAGTCGTCACACACGGCACATTGCATTAGCTTCTTGGGTCATCTATACACCCGAGTTAGAACTATTTTTCTCCAGGGGAGTCTTTCTTGGTATCGCCACCAACAATATTGTTGAGTACATGTCCATCATTTCGCTTCTCACGAAAGCATGATCAAGGGACATCTCCAATCTGGTGGTCAGGTTAGACTCCCCGCTAGTCGTTATGCAATTGACAAACCATTATCACGTCCATAATCCAACCTTGTTACGTAACTATCTAAGGGTGCGACTCCTGGAACATCGATTTGAAATAATCACATATGAGCATGTTCCTCGAGAATAAAATACAGTTGCTGATTCGTTAGCTAACTATGTATTAGATTGGAATTTGTCTCATTTGTTATAGCAGCATGCATGAGAAGTAAAACATTTACTAAAGTAAAAAATTTGTCACAAAAAACATTTTAAAACACATTTACACCACCAAAATACCAAAAATATCTGTATATATATATAGATCGAAATCCAGTTTTTTACATCAAAATATCCCAAAACTTGGATGATTTAAGTACAAAATGGCTCAAAGCCTAGCTACAAACACTCATATGGCTACGCCAGAACACCTGCTAAAATGAGCCTATTGCTCCAGAAAAGCTAAAACAGCTCTAGCTACCCTCCGAAGAGGAACCAGAAACCGCTCAGGTACACCAACAGTGTGTCGCTACATATGAGCGGGAATCTCCCTCATAGGAAGGGGAGGGACACCCATAGTCAAACCCTCTAGGTTCCTCAGAACCTCACGGAGACTGTCGGCATCACCCCCTCCAGCATGTAGTTGGCCGCCTCGTTGCACATAGCGAGGTTCGCCTGTAGGTCGTACTGGCGCCACATCTGTGTTAAGCATAAAAGTTTCATGTCAGTTCTTATCTCATCGTTAAAAAACATTACATATACATTCAAAAGTACAAAAATACTTAAGTACTATCAACATTATTCTCACCTTGAGGACCCTAGTTGGTCCCAGGCGGTAGCATCAAGTCTGGGTCGCCGATAAAATCCATGCCTTCATAGGCATAGTCGTCAACAATCACTATCTAGTTGCGAAGCCACTGGAAGAAGTCTTCGTCAAAGAAGTGCCAGAGTGGTCCTCCTCCTGTGCGAGGATCAAGTGATGACCAGTGACCCTGCCTTGGCTCCCTCGGATCAAAGGGACCTAAGCTCACCCATGGGCGCATGACAAGTACCCTCTCAAGGATAAATGAGACTATGATAGTACCATACCCAAAACTGTGTTGGGTACGGGTCTTGCATGCTATCAATTCTACCTTCAACTGACGAAGCACCGCTTCACACCAGTTGAACATCTGGGGCTGGACACAGTCAATGGCAAGCAATAGTTGGGCCTTTGTCACTGCATGGGGACTTTCTTACCCAACCAAATGCACAATCAACCATAAAAATGCCCTCATAGACCGAGATCGAATCCTCTCTATCGAGACTCTATTGTTGACTAGCCCACTCCCAAGGATGCAGTAGATCTGTACCAGCTCTGAAGTAGATCATGGATTTGACCTACCACCGGTGGGGTTTACTTGTGCCCCACGGCACGACAAACTAGTCAAAAAGTAAATATCATCCCGGTCAATTGCTATCTCTTGATCTCCAATTCTGAACACTTGCTCATGTTCATCTCAGTGTTGTATGATCCATCTCAGTAAATCCTCCTGTCCTTTCATCACCTCTAGCTTTGCATACTTCAACAAACTGCAGCGGTACAATGTAAGTATGAAAGTTTGATCGTTGCGCATCAGCAATTCCTCATTATCATGGGCCTGTTCTCTCCATAGGTGAGTCATTTCACCCTGAAACCTGCACAAAATGACCCTAAAAACAGTTAAAATGGGGCAAAATCACTTAAGGAATCCATGCATGAGGGTTTCAAATGTGCCCTACAGCCCTAACACCCCTCCCAGTGTTGCACAAGGAGGATTAACGCCCTCCAGTGGCTTGTACAGATCATTTAACGCTCTCTATTGGTCATCTGGAGGGTGTTAGGGCGCAAACATGGCTCTAGGGAACCTTAGATCTGAAAATTTCCACCCACAAAACTATTAAAAAAGGTTTAATAAAGCATAGAGCAAGGTTTTAGCTCTCACTTGGGATTGACGGAACATCGAATGGTTGCCCGGTTCTCCTACAATGGTCCACAAAAAATCTGCTCCTCTTTAGCTCCAACTAGCTCTCACAAACTTCAAAATAGTGAAAATGATGCAAGTGAAAGCTCAAAGCATCTCCTTATATAACTTTGAGAGACATGATTTTTTGAAAATCATTAAAGAGAAAGTAGTCCATTCTACATGATTTTTTATCATGCATGAACCCAGATAATAGAAATTGCTGCCTTTTTATACTTTTTACTGCTTTTGATGAAAGTACTTTCAGGAATGAAAAGTAGTAAAAGTTGCATGCAATTCTTTATAGAGCACTGTTAGGGATATTTTATTTCTCTTTAAAAAATACAAACATCCCCGAGTTTTTGTCGTTGCGCTCATTAAATCTATGCAACGATAGATAGAGCACTGTTAGGGATATTTTATTTCTCTTTAAAAAATACAAACATCCCCAAGTTTTCATCGTTAAGCTTGTTAAAATCTATCTAACTATGGCAGAGCACTTTTGGAGACATTTTATTGCTCTTTAAAAAATACAAACATCTCCGAGTTTTTGTAGTAGGACTTGTTAAAAATCCATACCACAATCTATAAAGCACTTTTTTAGGATATTTTATCGCTCTTTAAACAATATAAACATCCCTGAGTTTTTCACCATTTGCACTCGTTAAATATATGCAAACGATGATCTGAGCACCTCTTTTTTGATCTTGTTCTAGCTCATAAACTGAAAAGACCAACGGAGCATCCTTTTTAGGCACTTTTTTCTTGCTCTTTAAACTGAAAAAATCCTGAGCTATGTCTTGCTGCTCATTAAACATGCTAAAGATGACCTGAGCATTCTTTTAGGTACTTTTTCTTGCTCGTTAAAAAATGAAAAATCCCGAGTTTTTGTTACTGAGCTCATTAAAGTGTCATGAAAAAACATGAGTTTAGTCTGTCGCCTTGTACTCATAACAAAATGAGGTCGACATCTATTGGAAAAAGGTTTCTCTTTATCTGGGTTCAATAGATTAAAATACAGAAAAGTAACCGATCCGGGTATACTATTAAACTTTTGTCACACCTGGTTAGCAGCTATGACAAAGGGACCACCATGGAGTCTCTCTTTACGATCTTTTCAGACTCTCTAAATATGAAAAGACCACCAAGTTGTCTAGTCTGGACTCTTTAAATACACAGACAAGATATAGATTCGTTCTTTTTACGATACTTTTCAGAATCTTAAAAGATGAAAAATCGATGAGTTTGCATGTCTGGACCCATTAAACTAATCAGATAGGACAAAGATTCGTTATTTTTGTGATCCTTTTCAGACTCTCTAAACATGAAAAGATCGATGAGTTTACCCATCTGGACTCATTAAAAAATCAGATGGGGAAATGTGGACAACACAACTGTATCATGTATTTGGAAGCGTGATTTAGCAACATTCATTCCCTTAAACATGGCACTCCCTCAGATAAACCATCATTTTGATAGCCTCTCAGTATGAACCCTACCAACCTATGAGTTTTTAGCCTATATACCCTGATGTAATTGCATCTTCGTATCTTAAACACTCTGTAGTGTTCATGAGTCTAGTGCTGTCTAGTTAAAACCGTTGTCATGCCTTCTATTGTTCAAGGGTTCCCATTTGTTTCCTCTATCAACCAATCCTACATATCCTTTCATCATGCCCTCCGTTGTTTAGACCCAAAAGCTCAAAAGATTCTTCAAAAAACAAAATCATCCTTGTCTGGTTTCGTGTTGACTGATGTAGGACGCGTCATTACCTACCTTTCAACAGGTTTCTTCCTATCGACTTCAACACTCTATCTAGGAAGATAACCCAGAAACACATTCAGTGCCTTGGTGCTTGCAGACATTAGTGGCAGGTTACCTTGTGTTTGATCATGGGTTTTCATTATTGGCTCCTGGTTAAGCGATTCTACGAGTGTTCGACAACAAAAAATCTTTCACACTCATTAGTTTGCACTGTGCATCTTGGAGACCATCACCATTATCGGTGGCCTTCCTCACATCTGTTAATAGTCTCCATTATTGGCTGGTAATTAGATGATTTTGTGCATGTTCGACATCAACTCATATTATCACATGTACCGATCTATGCTGTTTGGTGAAGTGGGAATCAATACCTTGGGTAGAGGCTTGCATCATTCAGCCTTGTTTCCTCTCCCAAGACGTGATATTTTTCTTTGGAGACAGCTATTTCACGATGATCTATTATGACACTGGATCCGCCCTGTGCCATATTGGTAGCCAGCATTGTTATATCTCCGAGGAGAAAGTTACTCTGACATAGCTACTGAGCATGGGAATGCCCGACTGAGGACATGATTTTAGCAGTTTATATATATGTATCTTTGTTATATCAGGTTTTCCTTGTCGCCCGAAACTTCTCTCTCTCTCTACAAATATTTTGACAATAAATTACAATGTTTTTTCATAAAGTATTTCGGCCATCATCTCTGCCTCTGATCTCATACTTTAGGAGGCATCTGTTATAGGAAAAATTGACTGCCTAATCAACTTAGAGGAGAAAGACAAGATGACTGAAGCAATGATCACAATTGCAGGCCCAGAATCCACACTAACACTCTCCATACACTAATTGTCTGCTTTATAAAGCTTGTTTACAAGCATAAAGGAGCGTTAGTCACCCTGCTAACTCTTGTTGTTAGACCAAGGGGAGCGTTAGTGAACTTAAGTGATGTTCAAAAGGTTATGCCAATGAATCTGCCCATAAATATCTAGATATTAAATCCCTAAATTTGTGCAAGAAAAGCAAGGAAACTCCAAAAATCAAGATATTTGGAGAAATTCTATTATGAGAATGAAGGAAAATGGGAAAAATCTTGTAAACAAGGCAGGTTCATGGTTTTTTCCCAAATGAACTACAGGTGGAGTTTGGCAGCCCTAATTCGATTGCTATATAAGCAACGAGAGGGCCATTGCAAAGGGGATCAGAGCATTTGGAAGGATAGCCCATAGAGCTGTTGTGAACTGTCATATTCTTGAAGGAGCTAGCTGAAAGAAGGGGAGAGAGAGAGGAAGAAGGGGTAAGGAAGGCTGATACAACGAGTTGTTGTAATCACTCTTCCATTTTGAATATAGGACTGCGGTTGTGTTCCCTACTCCAAAATGTCGGTGATATTGTGCATTTATTTGTTCATTCTGATGCTTGTTGTGTTGAGTAGATAAGTTACACATTTATACATGTTTGTTACGGATTCTTACATTAATTGTCAGAAGTATATGCTGTGATTGGTTTTCTTTGTTCTTTTGTGTAGGAATCGTCTTGGAGCTAGTTAGGAGGAGTTCTTCTTACCACACAGAGATCCCCAAGCGAATCTAGAAAGAACCAAAGGTGATCCTCTTTCCATATCCTGTCAATATATGTCTGATAGATGAACATGTGTGTAACAGGTAGCTTTTGCAGATAACCTTACAGTCTGTCGAAGGTCCCGGGAAGACTTTCGAGGGTAGTTTTCATCCTATGCATTTTACCCCATAGCACGAAGGTGGCGATCCGGGGAGTTACTTCTGTCTTCATGGTTCCATCTTGTCTCACCATTGATAAGATCACCTTCACCCCCCTCCTTTTGCTGATGGTATTATAGGCCCATATAACCCATGGTACCCATAGATTCCCATTGGGTCGTCTTATCAAGTGAACGTTTTTCATGCTCCCACCTGTTTTCCTGATGGCTTTGTCGCGAACAGCTCGCGGAATGCATCGTTGTGGTGAATTCTGATTTTTGATTCTTAGTCGGTTAAGTAGTTGCACAACATACACCTGCATCCTACGTCGCCGATGGACGTTCAACCTAATTTGTCCTCCAAACCGTACGCGTGCCTGCCTTCTACATACGTGCCAGTTCCTCCTAATGTTTAGATGTGTACTCCACCCTTGTGCAGTTGTTGTGCACAGCGCCCTCGTTTGTGCACCCTGCCACTTTTGTTCCAGTATTTCCTTTTCGCAGCGGTCTATGGGTTTCTCCACATTCGTTGCACCCACCTCTGTTGGCAGTTCCCTTTCTTCTGTCATTACGTGGCATAGCAATCTAACCATCATATTACAATTTAGCGTTGTTAGCTCATGCAATCGGTTCTTCCATCGCTTAATCTCTTCATCTGAGCTCGACGTGCAGGAACTGTCACATTCCCATGAGATTCTCCCGTCCACTGTCGGATTCACCCGATCCTGATCTTGCACCATGATCTGGTAGATGCAGTCCAATTCATCATCACTATCCTCATCGCACACAGGCTCAGTGTGTTGAAAATGCAACAAGATGATGGAGCTTAGTGAAAAGAAGTCGCCTTCACTAAGTAGGCCCGCAGGATATTTTTGGCGCAAAGTCTATTTTTAGACTATGTCTATTTTTAGACATATGGATCATGGTCTATGAGTTGCAGGATGCTATTTATGGATGATTGGTCATGTTGGTAAAAATAGATGGACCTCTATTTTTAGACATATTGGCGGAGTCTATTTTTATACTTCCAGTCAAAAAATAGAACAGTTGAATATTAGTAGCTCTTAATAATATTTGGACTATAAACATTATCTTATCCTCTTGCAGCACTTCAGTTTGAGCTACGGATGTGGCACATGCAACTGCCAGAAGGAAATACACTTTTCCTATGGGTTAGTTGAGCTATTGCATGATGGACTTCAGTTAGAACTCAAGTGATTGAGTTTGGTGGAGTTGATTGAGGAGTTGATGGAGTTGTGTTCAGTTTGACTTAGTTGAACTAGTTGTATTTAGTCTAATTACCAAATACACTAGTGATGAGTGATGTGAATTAATTATTAATTAATTCACTAATTATTAACTCATAAATCAACTAAAGAATACATCAGTTAACTCAGTGCATGGACAGTTCAGTGGAGACAAGTGTTAGAGGTGGGTGAAAGGGTGAGACTACTATCAGTTGTGATTATAGCTGTGCATGAGATTTGCACAATCATTGATTGAGATTGCCAATGAGGATTGCACAGTACAAGCCAAGGGAATTCGAACTTGGATCTGATCTATTCTCAACTTGGATTGTGCAATAGAGGTAGGCAAACAGTGGAGGAGATTTGAACCCGTGACTTGTTCAGATCTGAGCTAGTTTTGTGTGTAGCATGTGGAGATAGTACTGAGTACTTGTGAGGAGTATTGTACTATGTATTGTTACATGTTCTCTATCATTATAATATACAGATAGTTGGGGGTTTTCAGCTGTATGCTTTCCCCATTACATACTGTGTTGATATGTGTGATTGATGTTTCAATGTGCGCATGCGATTGTGTTATGAAACCAGCTCAAGAAAAGATAGAAAAGATAGATCAATGCCTTAGAATTCAGCCTCTTCGAGGGGAAAACCTCCTTTACATTAAATAAATGAACAATTCTTGGATGATACAAATGAAAAGACCTCCTTTCTATATATAGGAGTCTAAGGGGTCATAACATAATCAGAAGCGAAATAACAATAATAATGTAAGAGCACAATAATAACAATAGTGGGCTTCTATGGGGCACAATAGTAACAATATGGGCACTACATGGGTACATCAACATAATAAGTGGGTTGTACTAATAACAATAAGGGGTTACACTAGTAGTATAGGGGCCTAACATGCCCCTCTCCTTCAAAAAGCGTTGTCCTCAATGCTTGAGTAGTTCTTGATGCTTCTGTATAAAATTCTTGTCCTCCCATGTGGAATCTTCAACGGGTAAGTTCTTCCACTTGATGAGATGCTCTGAAATTGATCGATTTCGTAGCTGTCGGGTTCTTGTTTCTGTGACTGCTCCAGGTTCCAATATGATTTTTCCTTCCTCTTCAATTTCTGGCAATATTGTTTGAATTGGGATCTTTTGCAACTTTTGAATAAGTGGCCATACTTCTTCGTCCTTCTTCCATTCATCCCTTGCTTCGTTTATCCAATCTGGTTGGATAATAGAAATAGCACAAAACAATGCTTCCACATCCTCATCCTTGAAGAGTCTTCCCATTCGGTAAGGTCGCCATTTTTTAAGTGCATGTAGTATTGCCAACATTTCCTTCTCATAAATAGCTTGCTTGAGATGTAGCAGTAAAAATACCCAATCACCTACATCAAAACATTTTTCACTACGATGTTGATCTACCTGTTGTTTCATTTGATTTTGCATCGAAGTGGTGTTATCCTTTAAAATTTGGAGAACTTGTTGTTGATGCTCGATGTGATATTTCACTGCTTGAACCTTTTCCTTCTTGATATGTCCTTCTATCTCTAGAGTTTGAGGAGTGGTAATTTCTTCCAATCCTTTACAATATACGGTCGGATTCATTTCTTGATGCTCGATGTGATCTTTCACTTCTTGAAAATTTTTCCTCTTGTTATGTCCTTCTATCTTGATAGTTTGAGGAGTGGTAATTTCGAGCAATGAATTACAAGATATGGTTGGATTCATTTCTTCTTTCTTGATGTGATCTTTCACTTCTTGCACCTTTTTATTCTTGATATGTCCTTCTATCTTGAGAGTTTGAGAAGTGGTCATTCTTGCCAATAGTTTACAAGATATGGTCTGATTCATTTCTTCTTTCTCTGGGGTTGGGTCTTGGCATATATCCTCTTCTTTTGATGTTTCTTGATCCTTTTCTTCCTCCTCTTCATACTCTATGTAAAATAATTTCTTTTCAGCACACTTATGACCTTTAGTGCATTTGCTATCACAATTGTAACAAAGCCCTTTTTCTCTTTTTTCTTCCAATTGTTGTGGTGTAACCCTTGTAGGTTGTGGAAGGCTAGGAGAAACAACACTTCCATATTTATAGTTGTGAGGGGTAGACTTCCTTGTTGCCATAATTTTACTTTCCAATATGTCATAAAGCCCTTTTACTCTTTCCAATTGTTGTGGTGTCGCTGTAAAGAAGGTGTTGCTCTTTGTATCCTCATAATGTGCTATCATTTCCTTCGTGAGAATTGACCACGTAACAAGTTGTTTACGAGAACAAAGCCCTTTATACCATAAAAATTGATTTGGTTCTAAATAATAAGATGCAATACATACCTTTTGTAACAGTGGTACGCCATGTAGATCAAAATATTTCTCCATCTGAAGTATCCAGTTTATCGGATCCTTGCCATCAAACTTCCTCATCTTGCTTTTTCTTGATTTTAGGACCTCGATCTTGAAACGACTGTAATGCTGTACCTTCGGATATTTAAGTTCTAAAATTGCTACCTATAGTAGCCCTCTGTGTCCTCTTTCCAATTCCACCAGTCTGATCCAAATTGCATTCTCCAAGAAAGAGTTATGCACAATCTCCCAAGATGACCTGATTATAGACTTTTCCAGAAGAGCGAACTTGTATGAAGTGCCACGTGTCAATTTTTCGACCTTTGGCCCTCAAAAAGATATACAAGAAACTATAGTCCGTCCTCTTGCTATACCTTCTGATGAAATTTCAATCCAATGCTCAGAGAGAAAGTTATGACGATTTTCCCCAGGTCACCTGTTTGGAATGTAATTCAGGAGTCTATAAAAAGACCAACTTCCTCAGATCATATCTCCGCGAATATAGCGCAAAAAGCTCTGAAATTTAGATCCAAGATTTAGCGCAATTTCTTCGCAAATGGGTTTTTTGTGCAACTTTTGAAACGTCACAGAAACAAAGTTATAGCAAAAATTCCACGATGACCTGTTTGGAGCAGCGAAACCCTAGAATCCAAAGCTCTGATACCAAATGTTATGAAACCAGCTCAAGAAAAGATATAAAAGATAGATCAACGCCTTAGAATTCAGCCTCTTAGAGGGGGCAACCTCATTTACATTACATAAATGAACAATTCTTGGATGATACAAATGAAAAGACCTCCTTTCTATATATAGGAGTCTAAGGGGTCATAACATAATCAGAACCAACATAACAATAATAATGTAAGAGCACAATAATAACAATAGTGGGCTTCTATGGGGCACAATAGTAAAAATATGGGCACTACATGTGTACATCAACATAATAAGTGGGTTGTACTAATAACAATAAGGGGTTACACTAGTAGTATAGGGGCCTAACAGATTATTTTTTTAATTCCACAAATTGATGATCAATGGTAGAGGAGGTTATGTATTATGCATGCATTCCAGAAATAGTGTATAATCAGGATAATCTCTGTGAATAAGTGTCATATTATTAAAATTTCTACATGGTATCAGAGCGAAGTTGATCATCAGATCTATTATTCAGAAAGTGATTACATTTTATTTCTTCAGGCAAAGTTTGTAATCGGGCCAGGTAGCCTCTGGATTCATCCTTCTTTTGGAAGGTGAGATATCTGGTAAATGCCCATACAGTCAATCTCTGTACGTTAAATACTTTGTTCTCACAAATTTTAGATTAGAAGCGGTTGAGTTTTGAGCTAGTGGAATTCGAATTTGCAGCAGTGTTTTCTTGGTGTCGAAGTTGAAATGTCTTTCAATGGTTTGCGATTGGAGTATGCCCTTGAAGGCAACTCGAATTATATTGCATGGAAAGACAGGATGGAGGCGGTGTTAGATGAAAATGGGTTGAAGGATTTCATAGATGTTGAAGTCCTAAAGCCTACTGATGCTGCTCAAGTTGAGGCTTGGCAAAATAAGACAACAAAGTGTCGAAGGATTCTGTTGGAGGGCGTGAAGGATCACATTGTATCCAGCCTGCATGGAAAGGCTTCTCCATACTTGATGTGGAAAGCGTTGACAGATTTATTCCAAAGCAAGAGCGACCAAAGGAAGTTGGCGCTCAAGGATAAACTCAGAAACATTAAGTGTGAGAAAGGAGACAGTATGCCCAAGTATCTCACGAAGTTCACCCAATGCTGAGATGAGCTGGGAAGTGTGGGGGTGACTGTCGATGATGAGGACTTGGTGAGCTTGGCTCTCCTTGGTCTTCCGAAGAGTTGGCATTCCTATCAGGACTCTGTCAATGGTTGTGAGAAATTGCCAGGATGGGAGAGACTTTGGTCTAATCTTGTGCAAGAGGAGATCAGGCGGAATACCAGGGACGGATCTTCATCAAAGGCATCTGATGAAGAAAATTGCGCTTTGGAGAGCTTTGCACCTGTCGCAAGGTAGTCTTCCATACAGGCGATTCTTGCTCTCTCAGCACAGATGGGGTGTCACATCCATCAGATGGATGTGAAGACTGTGTTCCTCAACGGAGTCATGGAGGAGGAGGTGTACATAGAGCAGCCCAAAGGTTTCGAGATCTTCAGCAGCGAGTCACATGTGTGCAGGCTCAAGAGAGCACTGTATGGGTTGAAACAAGCACCTCGTGCTTGGTACACACGGATAGACAGTTATTTCACCAGACTTGGATTCTCCAAGAGTGAGGTGGATCCTAACCTATACCAGATTGTGGTGTAGGGTAAGTTGCTGATCATTGTACTTTGTGTAGATGATTTGATTTTGAGGGGAGATGAGCTGTTGATACTTTCATGCAAGGAGGATCTTGCTAGAGAGTTTGAGATGAAGGACTTGGGCCTCCTTCATTATTTCCTGGGATTAGAAATTTGGTAGCACAGTGATGGACTATTTGTTTCTCAGGGTAAGTATGCCTGGGAGATACTGGAGAAGTTCAACATGCATGGCTACAAGCCTGTTGATACTCCTCTTCTTAGAGGTTGGAGGAATGAGGATGCTACTTCAGTAGAGGTAGTGGATGCCACTGTTTATCGAAAGTTGGTGGGGTCGGTTATGTATCTGGTCAATACATGACCTGATATTTGCTATGCTGTTAACCAGCTTTCACAAGCTATCGTTAAGCCAACCAAGCTCTTCTGGAAGGCAAGCAAGCATGTATTGCTTTATCTCAGAGGCACATTGGGATATGGATTATGGTACAGATAGGAGGATGAGGTGAAGCTATGTGGCTTCACGGATGCAGATTGGGCAGGGAGCCCAATGGACAGAAAGAGCACATCTGGAGGGATCTTCAGTATCGGGTCGACAACAGTTTCTTGGTACAGCAGGAAGCAGAGATCCATGGCACTTAGTTCAGTAGAGGCCGAGTATATGGCAACAAGTTTGGCTGCATGCAAGGCTATATGGATGAGGAAGATCTTGGTCGGGTTGTTCAGGTCACACTTGGAGCCTACTGTGATTTATTGTGATAACCAGAGTTGCATTAAACTCTAGGCTAATCCAGTATTTCATGATATATCCAAGCACATCGACATCAGGCACCATCATATCAGAGATTGTGTGCAGTGGAGAATCATGTTACTTTCATACATTCCCACGGAGGATCAGGATGCTGATATCTTGATGAAGGCGCTCACCAGGAGCAAATTCGAATACCACAGAGGCAGGATAGGGGTTGCAGATAATCCATATCTTGTTGAGAGGGAGTGTTGAAAATGCAACAAGATGATGGAGCTTAGTGAAAAGAAGTCGCCTTCACTAAGTAGGCCCGTAAGCTATTTTTGGCGCAAAGTCTATTTTTAGACATATGGATCATGGTCTATGAGTTGCAGGATGCTATTTATGGATGATTGGTCATGTTGGTAAAAATAGATGGACCTCTATTTTTATACATATGGGCGGAGTCTATTTTTAGACTGCCAGTCAAAAAATAGAACAGTTGAATATTATTAGCTCTTAATAATATTTGGACTATAAACATTATCTTATCCTCTTGCAGCACTTCAGTTCGAGCTATGGATGTGGCACATGCAACTGCCAGAAGGAAATATGCTTTTCCTATGGGTTATTTGAGCTATTGCATGATGGACTTCAGTTAGAACTCAAGTGATTGAGTTTGGTGGAGTTGATTGAGGAGTTGATGGAGTTGTGTTCAGTTTGACTTAGTTGAACTAGTTGTATTTAGTCTAACTGCCAAATACACTAGTGATGAGTGATGTGAATTAATTATTAATTAATTCACTAATTATTAACTCATAAATCAACTAAAGAATACATCAGTTAACTCAGTGCATGGACATTTCAGTGGAGACAAGTGTTAGAGGTGGGTGAAAGGGTGAGACTACTATCAGTTGTGACTATAGCTGTGCATGAGATTTGCACAATCATTGATTGAGATTTCCAATGAGGATTGCGCAGTACAAGCCAAGGGAATTCGAAATTGGATCTGATCTATTCTCAACTTGGATTGCATAGTAGAGGCAGGCAAACAGTGGAGGAGATTTGAACCCGTGACTTGTTCAAATCTGAGCTAGTTTTGTGTGTAGCATGTGGAGATAGTACTGAGTACTTGTGAGGAGTATTGTACTATGTATTGTTACATATTCTCTATCATTATAATATACAGATAGTTGGGGGTTTTCAGTTGTATGCTTTCCCCATTACATACTGTGTTGATATGTGTGATTGATGTTTCAATGTGCACATGCGATTGTTTTTTTAACTCCGCAAATTGATGATCAATGGTAGAGGAGGTTATGTATTATGCATGCATTTCGCAAATAGTGTATAATCAGGATAATCTCTGTGAATAAGTGTTATATTATTCAAATTTCTACACAGTGTAGCGCACTCCTTCGACTGGGTCTAGTGGAACCACTAGGCGTAGAGAATATTTCTCGAATATCATTTTTCATCTCTTTAGGTTGATGGCTCCATTCATATTCGTGGCCCAGTCTATCTCTAACAATGCAGGGTATGGGTTACTGTCATCCACAATTTCTATTACCTCAAAATCTGTTTGTGTGCTCGCGCCTTCGATGTCTACTATAACTCCTTGCAATCTCCCCATGGGCAAGATCTTCTATTGGTTTGCCATCCATAATTGAATAGGAGACCATTGTAGTGCGGGCCTGCCCATGCGTTCCCAGGTCTGTTTAGGTAGCACATTCGCATCTGATCCCAAGTCCAAAATGACCTGATCCATCTCATAGTCACCAATCTGTGCAGTCAACTGCATTTCTCGTCCGGTGCGCAAAGCATGCTTGCCTAGTTTCTGGACCATGCGTGGTTCACCCGACCCTACGCACCTAGTTATCAATTCTTGCAATCCCTTAACTGCTTTATTGTCCCGTAGTAGCTTCATGCATGTCTCTAAAAAGGTAGTTAGCATAGAAGGATCCATTTCTGGCTCAATTTGATCCTTGCTACCTAAAGTAGAGGCCTCCACGAAGCTCTTCTTAGCTTCCATAAATGTCTCCTTCACGCGTTCCAAATCAAACTCAGGTTGCTTTATAGGGGCCTTACGAACCCATGTATCCTCCTCAGGTTGTTTCCCCTTATCCCCTCCTGTAGTCACACCGCTTTTGAGCACCATGTTCATGTTAGGGTCCTCTTCACATGGTTCAACCTTCATCATTTGGACGTTCTGTGTGGGAGTAGACTGAAGCACCCCCTTTTCATGCATCTGTGCGATTAGCGTGGGGGGCAATCTACCGCTTCATGATCAAACTAGTAACAGTACGGGCAACATGGTCTGGTCGAGTTCATGCAATCATGCGCATAGTGCCCAGGTCCTCCACAATTGTAGCAGATCAACTGTCTGTGCCCTCGTCTGGGTACCATTCCTCCTCATCCCCATTCGCGTCCCTGGAATCCATCGCGCACTATTGTTGTAGCTGGATCCTGACCTTGCACCTCAGTCTGCATCCTGTAAGCAGGTGTTCGATCCATGAACAACTCATAACCTCGGCAATTTCATTCATCATGGCCCACTGATCTATAAAAATTGCAAAATAGCTGCTAGGGGGGTTGTATAAGTTTCTGCAATAGGTGACAATTGTCCATTGTGTGCTTTCCTCCCACCTGACAAATTGCGCACCAAAGCGCGAGCACGACGCTTGGCCCCAGCTATGCCTCTAGCCTCAATGGCATTGGTCCCCCCCTGCTAAATAGTTCATGAATATTGGACAATGATCCTTATTGTGGCCCTGGCCTTTACATTTTATGCACCACACCTCTTCGCGCGCTTCTAGCTGGGGCGCCTTATCTTGTTTCAAACTTTGCATCTCCAAGCATAGGTTTTGTAGTTGCACGTGGATTTGCTGAACTCCCAACCCAGGATCCTGTATTGGAGTTTCATGCAACCTCATTGCTATCTCTAAAGCTTTAGCTTGGGTTGAGATCTTTTGCTGTGACAGTGTCGTCCTCAGATGTGGTGTCAAAGATGCCACAAACCACGTGTGGTGTTGTGCATCTATCAGTGTCATGTTAGCCTCACGGATCGTACTCTTCAGTCTCTGATCCAGATCCCAAGGGTTTTCACCTGGCAGCATCACGATCTCCTTGAACCAGTTGATCAACTGAATTTTTGATTTTGGCTGGCTAAATTCTTTGTTCAATGCATCTTGGATCTTCGTTATTCCCTCATTCGGATGATCGCTAGAGTGCTTTATATACAAATTCAACGTGCGATCCTGCAGCGTGCTTACCAAAGTAGCCTTTTTGATGTTATCATCCGTAACACCTTGGGCTTCCCATACTGCCTTTACCACGAACCAGAACTGATCTAGTTCCTCATTTCCTATGCTTTTGAATACAGGAAACTTGATCGCACTCGCCATTCCAACCCTCGGTGGTGGTGTAGGTGGGGTAGGTGAAGATGGGGTTGATGTAGGTGAAGTGGGTGATGTTGTGGATGGCGGTGGTAATAGTGGAATGTGCTACTTTATCAGTCGAATTGCGCTTCTTGGAGAGAACCTTGCGAGCTCCTCCTCACTTTCTCACGAAAGTGAAATCAAGGGACTGTTCTCTAATCCTTTGGTCCCTCGGTAGCCTCTTCCGCTCTGCGTTACCCCAGACATCAATGGATGTGCATAACCCATTTTTCACATAACAACATTTTAATCCAGGTATTCAACGATTTGATGTACTTACCCCACGATCCTTTGAGAAAGCGTCTTTCTGCCTCGCTGTAACTCACAGTTGTGTCTATCGCAAACTCAGTGATAAACCCTCCTATTATCCGATCCAACTAGTGATCTACTACCCATGCGATTTTATCTTTAGAAGCCTCTAGTCTGCACACCAACTTTGTAGTCCACACGATGGGCTGTTCCAGTGTGCACCTTCCCTGACTGTCAGCTAGCTTCGCGATCCACTCATATTGTTTTGTTGAGAAGGATGCGAAGAAGATCTCGTGGATTTCCGTGTATATGTAGCGATCCATCCACCTCTCCTCCGATATCTACGGGGTTTTGTTTTCCTATATCACGAACTCGTGAAGCTTCTGATCCAACCAATCTTCAAGTTCTTTCTTCGTAGGGTTCCACTGTTCTGACATCAAACATCCATTAGGCAGATCTTGGTCTCGGCAATGGAACCATTTGTTGGCTTAATAGGGCTTGACCCAGGTTCAGAAGTGTTCTAGCCAAACAAATCTCGCACTACCAGCCCTTTCGGTAACAATCTGCGGAGCATGGACTGAAGTCTCACCCGAGGTAGTAGGGGAGGGTGCTGGAACTAGGTTTCCACACCCTAGGGATGTCGTGATGGGGACTGGAAGGGTCACGAACCGATCTGCACACTCACACTACTTTGCTCTGCTATTAGGCCTTCGCGTAGCTCGGTAGCTAGGTACTTCTTAGATTCTTCATGTTATATATGTTTATTATAGATCATATCTACTTCTTAAAGTCTTTAAGCAAACATTTAACAGTTATAACCCATGCACACCTTCATAATTCTTAAAGACAGACATAAACTCATATAACAGATACATAAACGAGAATATAAACAGATCCGCAATAATTCAGAACCAACGCAATATTTCAGAACCAACTTATCTTTATTAATGTTTTCATTTCAGTACAATCCACTTCCTGCCCTGCGCACACAGTTGCAGACTCTACTAGCCCTCCACGCACACAGCTGCGTAGCCTCTTATCTAACCACTAACACCCATGATTCAGACTAACAGACTCAAAGCAAATATTGCTTTCACAAACCCATAATATTCAAGATCCAACTAAAAATTGCCTTCTAACCTTAGAGCCCTGCTATATTTATACATTCCCATGGTCCGCAGACCATGGGCAGGCCGACTCGCTTTCTATTATCTTACAATATTTTTGGGCGGACAACCCTTTGACTTGACTCATTACAATTCACGCTTCATGCACTTCGCGGAGCCTTTACCCTACTTTACCCAAAATTGTGGACTTTAAGCCCCAAAACCGTTATGCGGGGGATTCGCTGCCCAACACCATCATTTGTGTGGGAATCAAAACTTCAATTAGTTAAACCAATCTAAATATTTTGGAAAACGATACACACGGTCTTCTCAAACTGGAAGAAAAAAAGTATAGTCAAGATTGATTCAGTAACCTACAAGCAAGAATGAAAGTGGAAGAAGTCACAAAATAACACATTATGGAGAAAAGGAACCTAACCAGTAAGCTATTTTAGGAAAATCAAAATGAAAAAGAACGCTTATAGCTAAAATCCAACAATTTATGGTTACAATATGGGGATAATATACCTCTTTCTTTGATAAGAAAATATAATTAGACTACACTAGAACAATGTAAAGGAAATAGTATGTGGGAATGGAGACATGCTAACTACATTTATTGGCATAAAGGATGAGTTGTTCAATCATTTCAATGTGTTATTCTTGGATGAGGAATATCCTGATCATAAGGCTCTCAAGAGCATACTATAACGATTCCCTGCTCTAATTTCCATGGATGATAGTATTGAGTTGGGAAAAGAGATTCTATAATAGGAACTCATTGAAGCAATATGGGGGCTCTAAATTGACAAAGCACCTATACCCAATGAATTTTTTATTCATTTTTTCCTTGCTTACTAGAACATCATCAACTATTTGCTATGAAACATGCTAAATTGGACAAAGAAAAAGCCACAAATTGGAGGAAGCATAAAATCATCCTTTGTTGCCCATATCCAAAAAGAGTTGGCTGACATTATTTTCAAGGTTAAAGCCCATCTCTCTTTCTAACTCATCCTATAAAATGCTAAAAAATTGTGTTTAGTTGTATAAATAAGATCATCTCTAATCTAATATTAGAAAATAAAGGGAGCTTCATGTAAAAGAGGAAAATTACAGGAAATAGTTTTCTAGTTCAAGAGGTTGTTCATTCAACTAGATAAAGAATAAAAAAAGGAATAATAATTAAATTATATATGGTTAACACATTTGATAAGGTCAAACATTCTATTTAGTTTGATGTCTTATGCATGTTTGGTTTTTCTCAATACACCATCCAATAGATCAGAGCTTGTATTGGGACTCAATGGATCACTTCTTTCACAAATGGTAGGTCCGCCCCCTTATTTCAAAGCAAGAGGAGCCTCTAGAAAGGTTGTCCCCTCTTCCCCATTCTTTATATAATTATGGTCTAAACTCTAGGTCAAAGTTTGGAGCAACAATGAAATGATGAAAATATTCAAGGTGCCCTTATTTCCAAAAGAGTCAAAGCAATTAATGGCTCTTAGTTTATTGATGACACTATGCTCATGAGGGAAGCATCAACCATAATTCTTGAGTGGTTCAAAAGGATTTTGGATCAATTTTATAATATGACAAATGGAAAGGTAAAAAATGGTAAGAGTCAAATATATGGTTGTAATTCAACTCCTCTTTTGATGTAATCCATTGCCAGAATTTTAGACTTTCCATCTCTATTAAATTAGACCTCCTTCAAGTATTTGGGAATGTCAATTCCATTAGGATTTCTCAAAGTGGATAAGGTCATTCCGATCAAGGTTTTCTTGTAGGCACTTCTCATGTTCCAAGGATCAAACATGTTAGTTTCAACAATATAAACATCTACATATTATTATATAAAACTTTTAAAATGGAAAAATTCTTTAGTATATTTCGAAATTAAAATGAATGCTTATTTAAGAAAAATGTATATAATTAATATAGACACATACATACATACATACATATATACATGGAAAAATGTTTGTCAATTTAGTTTAGTCGGAGAAAAATAATTGTTATCCCCAATATTAAAATTCAATCCCAACAAGTGACATGTTAAATTCTTAATTTATATATCATTATAATAATTTCAATCCTAATCATTAATTAAACTTGTTTTTTAAATTAATAAATATTCTTCCTCAAACACATAATATATACATATATAAACTTATATTAATTAAAGTTATCAGGATTTTTTATTAATACAACCATGCAATATCATTGTGTGCAAATAAAATTTGGCCATATAAAACAATTTTTTAATGGTTCATAAAGTAAGTATTTCCACAGCTCACGCGGTTGGGGAAGTCGGCTTTCTTGCACCCCGCCCGTGATCGATTCTCATATGTGGCACTGCGCGGCAGCTATTGTGTATCATCCAACATGTATATTGGTTTGATCTGATTGATGTGATGGTTATCACGATTGTATATAATGTATATATTGTACACCGGGCCTAATACAAGCTTCTTCAGGGGACTCACCCCCATTTAAAAAAATATTTCCAAATACTCTCGAGTTTTTGTCATTAACTTTTTCCTTGTATTAAAAAAAAAACTCTTCATTAACCAAAAATGAGTATATGGACCTCACAATCATAGGGAAAGGAACGGTTTTTTGAAGAATATCCACACTATGAGAAGCTTAATTCCGAATACCCCGTGGATAATAGGAGGGGACTTCAATATGATAAGGGATCTAAGAGAAAAGAGAGGGGGAATAAGGAGGGAGGACCAGAATATGGAGGAGTTCAACGACATGATTAGGGCCCTGAGGTTAGTAGATATTCATACAAATAATGGGGTCCATACCTGGAACAATCGTAGAGGAGGACAGAATCAAATCGCTTCTAGATTGGATAGATTCCTGCTTTCAGAGCAAATTTTGAATCGCGATGTGTTTATTGAAGCTAAAATCCTTCCTAGCCTTGGTTCTGATCATTGGCCCATACGATTAAATATTGATATCAAGAAGGTTAAGGGGAAGAAGCCTTTCCAATTTGAATCTTTCTGGCTTAGAGACCCACAATTCATAAAGAAATTGGAGGATTGGTGGAATCAGAGCACTATCAGGGGTAAGGGGAAAATGCATACTATACAATTGAAGCTCAAGGAAATTAAAAAGAGAATAAAAGAATGGAATAGGAAAGAATTTGGGAACATTATGGAAGCAAAGCAGAAATTAGAGGGAGAAATGGAGGAAATCCAGCAAAAAATAATCTTGGAAGGAAGGGATGAAGAAAAAAGTAGGGAGGAAGGCAGAATAATAAGTCAGTTGGAAGAGAGAAGGAAACAAGAGGAGATTCTGTGGAGACAAAAATCAAGGATAAAATGGTTAAGGGAAGGAGAACATAATACAAAATTCTTCCATCAAGCTATGATCCAATACAGGCAGAGGAATAGAATCTTTTCAATTAAAAATGCTGAAGGAGAAAGAGTAATAGAACAGGAAGATATAGAAAAGACTCTAGTTGATTACTTTAAAGGGATTCTAACAGAAAACCAAAGGGATAGAGGAGAAGCTATAAATAATATTTGCAGGGAGATACCAAGACTAGTAACTGAGGAGCAAAACAAGGCATTAATGCGGGCAGTGACCATGGAAGAGTTAAGAGAAGTAGTGATGAATATGAGCAAGAATAAGGCTCCAGGTCCAGATGGGTATACAGTGGAATTCTTCCAGGCTAGTTGGCATTTTATGGGAAAGGAGATACTGGAGGCCGTGGAAGAATCACGAATGAGACAGCGAATATGGCCTGGAATAAACTCGACTTTTCTGACCCTGATTCCTAAAAGTAATACCTCGGAGGAGCCATAGGGTTTTAGACCCATAGCCTTGTGTAATGTCATCTATAAGATGATATCCACTTTGATTGCGAAAAGGTTGAAACCTCTCCTACCTAACTTAATTGCGCCTGAACAGACTGGCTTTGTGGAGGGTCGGCAAATCCTGGATGGTATAGTGGTATCTCAGGAGGTGATACATTCCCTAAAGGTGAAAAAACAGAAAGGGATGCTAATGAAGTTGGATTTATCCAAGGCCTATGATCGATTGAACTGGGACTATCTCAGAGCGGTTTTGGGAGCTTTTGGTTTTGAGAGAAGGTGGATAGCATGGATAGTCAGCATGATCTCTACTTCGAATTTCTCAATTTTGGTCAATGGTATTCCTACAGACCCGTTTAATGCTAGCAGGGGAATTTGGCAGGGGGACCCAATTTCTCCGTTTTTGTTCATCTTGGCTATGGAAGGATTAAGTAGAAAAATCAAAAAGGAAGTAAGCGAAAGGAGAATCAGAGGAATAAGGTTGTGGGGGAATAATCTGATCATCACACATCAATAGTTTGTTGATGATTTGATGTTATTTGGAGAAGCGTCGCTTAAGGAGGTGAGGAATTTCAAGAGGATCTTAGAAGTCTTCATGAGCGCATCAGGTATGGAGATTAATAACGATAAATCTTGTACTTTCATATTTAATTCGCCTGAGTCTATCAAAACTCATTTAACCAGAGTTCTAGGTTTTAGAAAGGGTGAGTTACCCACTAAGTATTTGGGTATCCAACTGGATATAAACCCTAACCGGATAAAAAATTGGCAGAGTTTGTTGGAAAAAATCAGGAAAAGATTAGCTAGTTGGTCGTTCAGATTGTTGAATATCGCAAGCAGAATTGTCCTATTAAAATCGGTCTTATTATCTATCCCCATATACCACCTGTCTATTATGGCTGCTCCCAAAGGAGTTTTTGCCAAAATGAGAGAAATACTTGGAAAATTTCTATGGGGGGGTCCCAAGCAGTAGAAGAAATGGACTCTGGTTTCATGGAAGAATGTAATTAAGAGGAAAGAGGAAGGAGGCCTGGGAGTAAGAGATCCTGAAATTGTAAACAAGGTTCTAGGGCGAAATTATGGTGGAGATGGGTTCAGGGGGGAACTGATGTGTGGAAAAGAATATGGAACCAAAAATATGGCATGCCTGATACAACTAAAGGGCGTTTAAGAGTAGAGGAAACACCAAGAGGATCACAGATCTGGGATCTAGCAAGTAGAAATAGGGATATAGTTAGAAACCTTGCCTTCTGGGAAATCCGTGAAGGAAACTCAGCAAGATTTTGGGAGGAAAGTTGGCAACAGCGTGGCACTATGGATAGGATCCAAACTCTTCATGAAGTCCAAGAAAAAGTGCAAAGAGCAGGAATGAAATATGCGAGGGACTATTGGAAAAGAGGAGAATTCAACGACATATGGAGAGTTTGGAAAAGACCGGAGGAATGGGATGATAATATAAGTCAGGAGGCTGGGCAATTGTATAACAGAGAAATAGAATCGAGGAAAATCAAGGTCAGAGAAGGTAAGGATATCCTTAGATGGGGTAAAGCGATGAAGGGCATGTTCACAGTAAAAGAAGCATACTACTGGGCAACAAAAGAGGAAAGAGAGGAGGAACCAATGGAATGGAAAAAGATTTGGGAAGGAAAATGGTGGCCAAAAGTAACATGTTTCGTATGGCTGGTGTGCAGAGGAAGGATCCTGACATGGGATAATATTCAAAAAAGAGGAATGATTGGGCCATCAAGATGTATTCTCTGTCATAAGGAAATAGAAACTCAGGAGCATTTATTGAACAAATGTTTATATACTAAGAGCCTATGGGAAGAAATTAGGGTGCTCTTTGGTATGACAAAAAGGGATCCAGATAGCATCAGGAATACTCTGCTTCAATGGGGAAAGGGGAATTTCCAAAGCAAAGTTGTAAGGAGAATATGGAACCTGGCGGTAGGTTTTGTAATATGGGCGATTTGGAAAGAGCGAAATCGACGAATCTTTAGGGATAACAGTTGTCAAGAATCGAGAATTTGGGATGAAATCTGCAGGTCGATTAAAGAAACGGTTTTGTCAGAAGTTTGGGAGGAAGAAGATTGGAGGTTGAACCCGGAGGAACAGAGAATAGTCTCCAAATTGAATATGGAATTTCAGATGATCTATCCTAATACAGAGCGGAAGATTAGAAATGGAATGCAGAGCCCCAATCATTTCAGGCTTCCTGGTGATCGATGGGTTAAATTAAACTTCGACGGGGCCTCAAAGGGTAACCCGGGACAAGCAGGTTTGGGAGGCATTTTCAGAGATAGCAGAGGTAATACGCGATGGGTCTATGCTGAGTGGGGAGGGGAAATGACGAACAACGAAGCGGAATTGTGGGCAGTGCACCATGGACTCCGGATAGCAGTTAGAAACGGCTATATTAATCTTGAAATCGAAGGAGATTCACAAATTACGATCGATATGTTAAAGAAATTAAGGGATGGTAAGAGCTGGGAGCATGTAACGAAGAGTTGGCGGACAACAGGGATCCTACAGGATATTGAGGGACTGCTGAGTAGGACCGAATATACAATAATAAACCATGTACTGAGAAATGGCAACCACGCAACTGATCTATTGGCCAATTGGGGAAGTGAAGGATCGACCAGGATCATGGATGGCAGCTGGACATCATTACAGGATGATCCAAGTTGGAACGAGTTAAAAAATTTATTAAGTCAGGATCATAATGAAGCGACCGCACAGGGAAGGAATAATTAGACGCCTCCAGATTATGGGAAGGAGGGGGAAGGACAGGGTAATCAATGATCGATCAAAGTGTCTGCAGGATCAAGATTATGAAGTTAAAGTCATGAAGGATGGCAGCAATCAACCCACGGGAAGGATGAGCATCCCAAGGAGAAAAACGGGCAAGGTACCGAGGAGGAGAGGTGGAAACGTCAGCGAGACAGTGATCGTTTCCCATCATGATAGAGCATATGGAATGGGTATTAATGACGAGGACAGGCAGCAGAGAAGTTTCAAGAAGGTAAGGTGGCAGCGCAGCGATAATATAGGGCCTGCATGCAATCGAACAAAGCAAAGGGAGAAACCAGGAGAGAAGCAAAGCAGAGTGAGGAAGAGTAGTAGGAAATTGCAACAGAAGAAGGCCAGTAAGATGGCAGAGCACCAAGACAGGGGAGCAGGAAGGTGGACGAGGAGCAAGGCAGCAAATCCAGTGGAGAAAGGAAAGAGCACGGTCGAGGAAGCTTTGCAGAAGATATATCTGACTATCCAGGACGAGTCGGAGGAAGAGTTTGACATCCGGAATTATATTTTAGACGAGGAGCCCCAGCGAGCAACGCATGGAAAAGAGGGTAAGGGGAAGGTGCACGAGATGGAAAAGGGAGACCGAGAAGAGGAGGATGAGGGTCAGGAAGACGACGAAGAAGCGGAGGTTGGCAGACGCGGACGGAGCAGAGGAACGCGAGGGCGCGTGAACCAGAGAGGGAGAGGGGGGATTGGAGGACGAGGCGGCCGAGGGAGTAGGAGTGTGAGATCGGAATTTGAGGAGGGAGCAGCTAGTGAGGTAAGAGGCAGAAAGAGAGGTAAGAAAGATATGAGGAAAAAATTACAGGAAGCAGAAGAAGCATATTACCATGATACAAATCCAAATATCAGAAGGATTATTGATCATTTAGAGGAAGAAGCTATGCAGGAGATTTTAGATCCTGAAATGGAGGATTGGGAGCAGTTCCTCACTGATCCGGGGCATACGAGAGGACGAATGTCCCTGTATAAGCAATCATTACATGTTTATTGGGGAATGAAGCAGTTATTGGCCACAGCAATGGAGCAGGTGGCTATGGAAATGGTTGAATTGGTCCAAGGAATTCCAACCATGAAAAAGGAATTGAAGAATATCCAGGTTACTCTACTTATGCAAGACAGAAAGATGGATGAGATTATGCAGATGCTTCAAGCGGGTGGAATGGTAGTCAAGGTCGAGAAAGAACCAAAGATAGCTACTATGAATCAATAGAAGATGGAGCTGCTGCAAGGAGGTTTTTTATATATATTTCTATTTTGTTTTTTGGAATCTTAGATGTTAATGACTCAGAAGAAAAACAATTTGACTATAGTAAGAATAGATGGATATTTAGTGTGGGTAGATACACTGGTAATATACTTTTTTTGGATGGCTTTTAAAAACTTCAGATGGTCAAGAAACCCGGTTTCCCTTAAGGGCGGGTTGAGACCTGTCTATATATGTAATGTCTTTTATTTTCAGTAATGGAAAAGTAGAGTATCACCTTAGCTTACAAAAAAAAAAAATGAAAAATGTATTTTATAATTATGAACAGGTAGATACAAAATATTACTTTAAATTAAAGGAATCTTGGTATTTGAAAAAAGATTCCATATAAAGTAGATTTTGAAGGAAAATTCTCTGATAAGATGGCGTGGATAGGATATTGTTTCAAAAAAATGTATTTTATAGTTATGAAAAAGTAGTTACAAAATATTTCTTTAAATTAAAGGAATCTTGGCCTTTGAAAAGAGATTCCATATAAAGTAGATTTTGAAGGAAATTTCTGTGATAAGAGGACGTCGATAGGGTATTGGGAAAAGATATATTAGCAGAATTGTATATTATAAAATATTGTGAAATTCCAATGACCAAGGAAAGTAACAATTTGTTTAACTATATGAGGGGGCGAGGAAGCATCCACAATTGCATATTAATATTGTTTGTTTAATTTATGGTATAGTAGTAACTTGAAACTGTTGTTGTCATAAAGTTTTTAATTTAAATTTTGATAGACATGTGTTTCTTCTATGAATATTTATCTAGTGCTTTTTCATTTATAAGTAATTAATGTGTTAATTGTTATGTTTTTTTATTTATGAGTAATTAATGTGTTAATGGTTATTAATGAAATAACTGAATAAGATATTAATATTTTTTATTTTTATTAAATAATTTTAAAGAAAAATGGGGAGGTATGAGTGGAAAGGGTTTTAATTAGTGTTGAGGAAAAAGTAGTATTCTAATTTGTTTGGAGCTTTGGAATTTTGATCAATAACCAAGCAAATTTTTTAGCATTATGGAAAGGGCTTGAACTATCATTGGCTAGGAAAATTTCAAAACTTATGGTTTTTGGTGACCATTGCTTGTTATTTGCCAAGTATTCCTCCTATTCTAAAAAGGATATCATTACTTACTTCTCAGATTGAGAAACTAGAGTTGTTCCATGTGTATAGGCATCTAAATGAGATGGTAGACAAGTTGGCATAAAAGGGCTCTTCCCTAGGCCAAAGGGAAAATATTATAAATTTGAAAAACTCAAAATACCACCCCATCCCTTAAATATGCACTAACCTCAATGGTACACAATCATCGACAAGAAAATATCATACAAAAGAAATTTATGGCTCCTAGGACCATGTACTCACATTATGCAATACATTCTTATCCTGGATTGAATTCACAAGTTGACGGGATTGATGGCCCGATTTTCAGTCTTCCCTTGACTGCGAAATTTTAAATTTCTCTCCTGGTGGCACATCCTTTGCCACAAGTGGGAACTAATCATAAATTATATTAATTCAATCTAGTACAACCATTCATCCAACCATCGGTTAGAGTGGGTGGGACTTTATTTGAATGCACTGGAACATTCCCTAAGCATTGAATTGAAGTTAAGGGTGATTCTGGCTTCCCACACTTTTGAGGATCCTGGGTTTGCAATGGATTTTTTGTATGAATTGAGCTCATGGCTCAATGGTGAGTGCTATTTAATGGACTATTTGGATTCTTTTGGCAGATATGAAGTCTTGTTCATGCCCTAAGAGTGTCGAAAAGGTGGTGAGTTTGATTTAGTTTCTCTATGGACGACCTCGACTATGGTGGATAGCAAAAATTTCAATGACCTTGGCTCGGAGTGCAGTGCCCTAGATCATGCTTTGGATGCAGCAAAAGCCTTACTTGATTCTTGTTAGAGGCAAGATGACATGACCGATAGACAAAAACAATTGTTTCAACTATTAATGGAGGCGAAACTTCTTCACCACCTCAATGATATGGAAAACTCTATGAATGTCGTAAGGGGTGAGATTATGGTTCTTAATGCTAGAGTTGGTACACTGAGAAATATTATTTTTGGAAATTCTTAGTTCAAATCGAATGGTACTGGCTTTGGCTCTATTCCTGTGAAAAAGACTCGACGACCGCGTGGTGAGGCCGGGAGGTCCGATAGTCTAGAAAATTTCTTCAGACAGGAAGTCTAGGTAGGTGAGGGAAGCCCGAGTAGCAGAGGGGAGTGAGCTTGTGAGGGGAAGCCGGGCAAGAATCAAAGAAAGAAGGGGATGACCTTCCAGGGGGGTAACACTGAAAAGAGAGGGAGAGGTGTCAACTAGCAAGGTAGAAAGGGAGAGGATAATTTTAGCAGGCAGACCCATGGGCTCACTATCCCGGGGCAGCTTCGAGAGGGGGTCAGTCCTCGGGAAACTAAGGAGGGAGAACGGGGAATTGGCGGAGAGATAGTACCCAAAGACCTGAAAGAGAAATAGGAAAGAGGGAGTAGGGAGAAGGGGCGGACCATCCCAAGCTCATTGGGGTACTTGGGAGCAGAGGAGTGCAGGCATAAGAGAGATAACGCAGGCAAACAGAAACCCTCAGAAACAATGGGAATTTGGATGGGTAATGGTGGTTTTATCCTAACTATGCATTGTGTCCATTGTGAACAGGTAGAAAGGAGTGAAGACATGGCGTGGGCAGCCAGAGGTCGCGGTCAAAGATACAGGAGAAATAATGGACCGCGTTCTCAGGACATGGGAACCTCAGGCAAAAGGATGGGAAGGCATCCCATGGATGAGACCATGAAGGAAGCAGCCAAGGAGTCTATGAAAGCCACAGATGAAGGGATCAGAAAAATTATTGAGGAGATGGAAGAAAGGATTAAGGAAGAGGACTCGGCGGAAGAGTTGGAAGAGTGGAGAGACCTCATTCCTGATCCAGGAAATACTAGAGGAAGATTGTCTCAATATAAACAGACCTACATTTGTACTAGCTCATGAAGAGGCTGTTTGGAAAAGCGATGGAGCAAGTATCCATGAGGATGGCATTGATAATCAGAGATATGCCTGATTATAAACGAGACCTGCAAACCATACAGTTCCAACTATGTAAGCAGGATATTAGACTTGACTGAATACAAAGACACATTCCCTGTATCATGGAAATGACACCAGCGAATGAAGGCTCAGCTAAAGACCCAGCAATAGTTGAGCCAGATCAGGACGAGCCCAAGGAGTAGACTGAGCTCATGATCTCAAGTTACTGTTTTTTTTTAGTGGCTAGTTTTCTTTCTATATGCATGTTTATGGGACCTATGCTTAAAAACTGGTTTATAAATAGTTCTGTATATATAGCTTGGGTAGAAAGGCTGTTAAATTACCAATTTTGGATGGCTTATAATATGCATAGGTGACCAACAAACTTGGTTTCCCACTGGGCAAGTTGAGGCCACCTGTTGACAGTATGTGGATTCAACTTGTTTTTATATAAATAGAAAAGGAAGACCTACCTAAGCTTACAAAAAAAAAAATTAACCATATTTAATTGAAAAAACGTGTAATAATTTATATTAACCGTAAATAACCTATTATGTTATAATTTGTATATTAACAAGAAACCAAAATAAAATACTTAAAATATTGTTACTTAAAAAATTTAAAAATTATATATTATATTAATATTAAATAATTACAATAATAAATATTCATAATAAACAATGTTAATAAATATTTATTCACTATATCAAATATTATTATAATAAATATCATAATATTGAACATTGTGTCTCTATAATTGCAAACTTTTTTTCATTCTTAAACTCTTAAAAAACCTAAATATCAACCCAATTACATCTAAAAATAAAATGCTAAGATATTAGCTAAAGTGCTAGTGTGATTCCATCTAAAAGATTAATGCGATGTTACGTCATAAACAAAATATAATCATTTATCGAAGATTTTTAATGTGGGATAATCATTATTTAAGGAGGAGACAATTTTTTGGGGGGTTGATAATGTGTTGAGTAAGAGTTGGTAAATAAACAAAACATTAATTTTGAGTTGATCAACTATGTAAAACAGTTTGTAAAAGAAAAAGTAACTACGGAAAGCTTGGTAAAAGTAGGTTGTAATTAGGAAATAATGAAAGCTCTGTAAATGTAACTTCTTTTACATATTTTATACACAACATTTAATATGTACAACTATCCCCTTTGATTTCCATGCATTAATGATAATTGCTGTGTAGGAATTTATCTTTGATTTCAACTTATTACCTTCCAGTTTCTAGAGCCTTGGGTTAAGTTAAATTGAAATCTAGGAGGGTTAATGGATAAAAAATGTTATAAAATGGAATAAATGGATAATGGATAATGGAATGCAATTAGAAAAGTTTATAAAATGGTATAATGGTGATTTCTTTAAATTAGAAAAATTTAAACAATTGTGATAGAAAGTGAGGGAAGGAATCTTTAGATGTAAAAAGGTGCACTCACTTTGTCTCCCTAGAGGGCTACTCGTTTGGTCACTTCCCCAAATGATAATGATGACTAAGAAGAATGTTGTGGTCCCAATCATAGAGCAATAATATCAACCAAAATCTGATTTGTTACACCAATTTCAAAATATTATTTTAATTAGGTTGTTGTCATTGTTTTCATCTTTATCCTTTCCAGATGTGAAAATAATGTTGAGATGAGAAAAATAATGTGTTTTCGAGGGGTTGTTGGTAAGAAAGGACGTTGGGAAAGAGGGTATGCCTTTATTCAAAAGTATATTTAATGTTTGATAATATATTAGGTTTATATAATATTTTATTCATTAATTTATATAATATTGATTTATTAATGGTATGTTTATCAAGTTTAAAATATTTGGTTCATATGAGGTTTAGTTTTGGTTAAGTTTTAAATGGGAACTGTTTTAATATCAATGGTTATGAATCAAATATACACCTTATGTATAAAAATGTGAGATGGAACACAATTTTAACATAGATAAGTTACATAATAAGTTTTTGAAGAATTGAAAAAACTTTTCTAAATACTAAAATACATACATATATCTAAATCACTCGTTCTCAATAATGATTACATAATTTTTACATATACTTATTTACATAGTAGATGTGATCTCTTTATTATTTGGTCAACTTTATTATATATACATTTACATATTACATGTATATTTAATCCCATATATGCCCTTCTTGGGCTCATACCATTTTCTCTTAAGCTCATTTTGAATTAACATTTATTCTTCCCTTTTCCTTGGCTTCTTTCTCTTGCCTTTGTATCTTCCTAGCTACCCCCACATCTTTCTTCCTTGGCATAGCTTCAAAATCTATCCCTTTGTTTTCTAGCTCTACCTAGGTAGCTTCTTCCTCTAGCTTTCTTTTGGGTTCTTCTTGAACGTTTCTTTGATGTTCTTACTCTTCTTACTATCTAATTTGTTCATCTTGTATGACCTTTTAATTAGTTGCTTCTTTCATTTCGATTTATTCTAGGATTCTGGCAACTTTAGCTTCTTTATCATCTTTCTACCTTGGCTAGAACCTTATTTATTTGTTTCACGTGTCCATTAGGGTACAAACTATTAAAAACTATTATATGTAGATTTTCCCATATTTCCATAACCTCATTCCAATCATGGGCATTCTTTAAGGATAATTCATCCTCCCAGTGCTCATAAGTTTTTCCCCAAGGAAAAATCGTAACTTTCATTATGTTAAATATTGCAAATTACATACTGTAGATGTTGCATATAATGAATATGTCAAAACTGGTGGCCTAGCCATGACTATAGATAGTCTACATAAACCATAAAAAAGTATTGTGATGTTGGTATACAAAACATGAATGTACATATATAGGCTTATAAACCGACACAAAAATGAAAAATAGCTATTATGAGGTATCTATCGAAGATCTGTATATCATCAGGGAATAGGTGCTCCCTGTAATTGTTGCTCCGTGAAAGACTTGTGATAATACTGGTAAAAATCATGTCCATGTTGTTCTTGTATCATACAACTACCAGGTGGTTGCGGCGCGGCTTCCTTGGAAAGGATGTTAGAAAGTTGGTTCCTCTCCCTGTAGATGTGTCGACAAGAAATATAGTCAAAATGTGATTTAATAGCATAGATTTCTTCCAATAAATTTCTAAGTGTGTGCACGTGACATTCAGCCTGTAGATTGAACCAATTGATAACAAGTTTGGAATCGCCAAAAATCTGAAGTTGCTGACATCCCTTCTCAAAAGAAAAAATAAGGAGGAGTCTGAGGCTGTTGAGTTCAAAATAATTGTTTGTGCCTCTCCCTAAACCCATACTCATTTTGTAATAATGGTCATCACTGAGATATAAGATGGCCCCACCGCCACAACCTTGTTGTTGAGTTGAACCATCAAAATAAGCCCATGGTATAGATTTATCGATGGTTTCAGCAACGATATTCCTACTTTGTTGCTTGGTGTCATCATCCGAGATCAAATTATACAGAGCCATAATATGGGATATTGATAATTGCCAATCAGGTGCCTTGTCCTGGAAAATGAGTTTATTTCGAGCAATCCATATACTCCAACCTACTAGCAGGGGAAGGTTACGAAGCTTTGTAGGGTGGACCTGATTCCAGCAGGATTCTCAAGCATAGAAAATAGAGTCTCTCGCCCATCTATATGGAATTTCCATCAATTGATATATCTTATTCCATAATTGAGTCACAACCTCGCATTGCAAAAATAAATGATCAATACTTTTTGAACAACATCTACAGAGAACGCACCAAGTGGGACCTTGGAAGGAGCGATGTTGAAGGATATCACCTGTAGGGGATTTTTTGCGACGCAGACACCACATAAACAACTTGGCTTTGGGAGGGATTTTTAACTTCCACAGCGGACGCCACCACCAAACAATATTCTGGGGTTCATGATCTACGTATATAAAGGGATATCCTGCTTTTGGAGAGTAATTACCATGATGAGATATGGCCCAGACTAATTCATCCTCCCTATCCTGAATCTGAATATAAGCTTCTGAGAGTGCATTTGTATAAGTAGACCATTCCTGATGCCATCTATCCAGGATCCCCAAGTTCAGTGTAGATTTCCAAGCTTGACCAAAAATGGTAGAATTGTCAGAATCTGCGATCTGGTTTAGTGTCCTTATCCCAGATGTATCCAAATGGTGAATGAGATCAGGCAGAAGAATATGAGCGTTTTCGCTGCTAGACCAAGCATCTATCCCGATGCAAACCTTGGTGCCCACTCCAACTTTCCAAGCCAGTCCGGAACGAATGTATTCCATAGAATTCAAAACAACTCGCCAAATCGTTGATATAGCAGATATATTCCAGTTGGGGCTCCTGATCCAATCATCAATACACTGAGGGTGAATGTACTTTTTTGTGACCACTTCCATCCAAATATTTTTTGTGGAGAGTATCTGCCATCCCATTTTAGCTGCAAGGGCCTTAGAAAAGCAAGCTAGATTCTTCATTCCCCAGCCTCCCCATTTCTTTGGTAATGCAATTTGTTCCCATTTTATCCATGCACATGGTCTACATTCATTGTCACCTCTCCATAGTAGCTTGCAACATAACTATTGATTATGTATATAATTCCTTTTGGGATCCAAGCCAATGACATCCAATAGACAAGAATTGCCTCTAATATTGATTTGATAAGAACAAGGCATCACGCTCGAGGTAACCATCGATTGTGCCAGATGTTTATTCTTTTTTCAACATTGGTTACCAACCACGTCCAATTGACAATTATGTAGTTGTTGGGTGTTATCACCAAAAATTGATCATCTCGCCATAATTTACTAGATGCATCGAAGTACACCATGTAAGGCCAATTTACCATAGTAAAATTTCTTTCACTAAAAGAAATTACTTAATTAACCACATTTGTTAAGTTATTTATGGTTAAACCCATGACGAATAATTAAATAAATCACTATTTATTTAATTATCTTCTTGGAATAATTAATTAAACCATTGTTTAACTAATATTCCTTGTCATATTTGACCCAGTTATGAGAAATAAATAGATAAATGATTAATTATCTTATTTTTTATCTGGGAATAATTAATTAATCACTAATTAGTTATTATTCCTTGTCAAGTTTGACTAAATCCCCTAGGAATACTTAAATCAATCATTATTTATTTATTATTCGTTAACCATATTTCTTGAGATGATAAATAAATCTTTTATTTATTTATTATTTCTAAATTAAAGTATTTAACCAATTTAAATACTTTTTCCCTCCAACCAAATATAATAAAATATTCCAAGTGGTTAATTCTAGAATTTGATTAATAATATTTTATTATTTCCCATTATTTGAGAATAACCTAATATTTTGTTATAAATAGAAGGGTTTTACATTCATTCTTCACTTTTGATCATTTTCATTGTTGCACTCACTGTTGTAGCTCTGATTATTATCATTGTCGCACACCATTTTCTTTTTCATTTGAGTTCTCATTGAGCTCAAACATTTTGTTTGTTGGGTTTTACACATTATAGAGGAGAGAGACTCTACAAAAGCTGAAGACATTGAGGATAGCCAAGAACCCATCCCATAGAGGGGGATTGGTAACATTATTTGTTCCCTTCACAGGTGTCATCTAATAAAATATATTCTTTATATATGGTTTCCATTGGATTATTGGAGTTACTTGCGCTTATTTTCTTATTCCATTTTGTTGTTTAACTATTTATGTTGCATAGATCAGGGCTTTGGCAGGTTTTGTTTCTATCATTTGTTGCAGATCTATATTGTTTAACAACCATTTTTACTGTTGAGGCTATTTTTCATCCACAGTCTAAAGTGATTTCTTTTTGTACACTCTCGATAAGAAAAAACCCCAACAGATGGTGACTCCACTGTGTTTTTAATTCTAATTCAGAAACTTGGGTGACCTTCAATTTTCAGCTTAGGGTTTTTCTTTTTTTAATCTCTTAATGTTTTTTACTAGCATTCTAACCCCAGATCAGTCAAATTTCTAACTTTCGCAAGTCACAGGAACCAACCGCGACAGAGACGAATTTTTTTTTTGAGACTTGCCGCTCGAGAACTGAGGAGAAGAAATCGCACTTTTTGGCCCCAATACTACGATCTAGAGGTCCAGAGTTCACTTTATGGCCCAAAAAATGCGATATCCCCTTAATCATGTCAGTATATACGATTTTAGGGTTTTTGCAAATTTTCCTGATCTTTTTCTGGGTTTTGCTGAGAGTAGTCTGCTGGGTTGGTTGACCATTGTCTTAGCCTGCTTAGGCCTTGATCTACTCTGTTTCACTCATCGAAGTGGAATTTAGCCCCTTAGGGATTCTAGTACGCTTCCACCTTTATAGGAGGAGTTTAGCTGAGTAAGAATTTTGAGTTTTTGCAGAGCTTTCAACCATATTTTCTATATTTGTATCTTCCTTTTTCAGATCTTCACAGATAGGTTGTTTCCATCCAAAGTTCCCTCTTGAACCTTTTTTTGTCATTTGCCTTAGGGTTCCACTGTTTGCCCTAGGTTTCACACCCATCTCCCTATCTTTTGCAGCAATTTTCCTCACTGGTTTGTTGTTGTTGCTGCACCACTTTCTAGAAAAATAGTGTCATTTGATCCTAGTCACACCGACGCTTAGATATATTGGCCTTTTTTGTGTGTTTTCAATTGATTTCACCACCAACAAGCACATTGTTTTCAAAACTCAGTTTAGGTGGTGTTTTAGATAGCTGATTTGCTATTCATTTTCTGGTTTTAATTTCAATTTATTTCAACAATATTTTTCTTTTTTCAAACACGATTTGAGCTTAATTAATAAATATAATTTCACACACAAGCACACCTTAAGCGAAGGGCACTTGGTTTACACCACCAATCCAAGACTTAACTTAATTAATTTATCTCCCCAAAAAAAGACAAAGACATTTTGTTTATCTCCCTTCACCATTTTCGTGTCACTTGTGTCTTGTAACCATTGAGCCACCAAGGCATTTTCCATGGAGAATTTTAGGTATTCATCCTCAGTTTCTGCTTGGACATATTACTAGTCCCTGTAGGGTTCAAGTTAGTCATCCTATGCGTCCCCATTTCGACTCTTCATTTGGTTCATCTGATTCCTCATTCGATTCTAAGCCTCCTTCACTGCATATCGTCATCATGTCAGGACCGACTGTAGGTGCAAGAAACCAACTTGGTGGTGGCTCTGGTTCTATCCTGGTAGTCACATCGAGTGGAACCATTACAGGAACCATCCCAGTAGCTCCTTTGTTGCCTTTCATGGTTGTGTTAAGTCTCCCAAATTTTAGTAAGTTTATTAACGACCCCATACACCACTATGCTAGTTGGCCAACAATGTCGACTAAGCTTCCCTCAAACATTCCCAAGTTTGAGGATAAATATGGAGAGGACCCAACCAATCACATATTCTCCTTCCATATGTGGTGTTCGTCTAATTCATCATGAATGACTCCATTCATATTCAGTTGTTCCAAGGCACGCTCACTAGAGATGTTGCAAAGTGGTACATTGACGATCCCCCCGTGCTTCTCATTCCACTTTCACAACGCTTTCTAAAGAGTTCCTTTCATATTTTCAAGTACCTCTCTAATACGACACCAATATGGAGCTCTTGACCGCATTTTGTCAGTCCTTTGCTACCTATCTTTTTGATCATGTCCAGGAATGGCATAGAAGGAGGAGCATGTGTCATGCTTTGCCCTTCGAAGACTGTGTCTACCTCAATTGGTTTCTTAGGACTCTTTTAACACCTATTGCCAAAGATGTCACATCTCATTTTCCTCAGACAGAGGAAGAGGCTCTCCAAACTGCTCTGTGATATGACTTGATTTATGCTCAATCCATTTATGTCTATGTTGTTATACTAGACCTCCGTCGTCCTAGTGGTGCCAATGCACAAGGGACATCTCACGCTATCGATGGTATCGTTGGAGCTATTTCACATCCTTCACCAAATACTTAGTAGATTTATTGCTATCCGCAGGGGGGAACAAGTTCCTCTAACACTCATACCCCTCCTGCCAACAATGTGTACTCAGGACAAAGAACATCATATGAATTCACCCAACCACATCAATAGATGTTAGGGCCAGCTAGTGCTCAACATGTCTATTAGACCATTGCACCTTCACCATCTTACACCTATGCACTGTCGGGCGCCCCAACCCCTTAGGCATTAGCACCATAACCTCCCATGCATCCTCAGCTCCAGCAGCCACCACCCCCTCAGGGTCAATTGTATGCATAGCAGAGTGCGATCAATTCCATTTGAAAAAGAAGAATAAGGGGAAGGATAACAAGGGTAATCATTCTAATGAACCCTAGGAAAACCAACCTAACACCAATAACCAATATCAGGGAAACAAACCCAAGAAGAACAACCCTATTCGTATGAACAAACCTTGTGCATGTTGTGTTGTACATGGCCATTATACTCATGAGTGTCCCCTCTTACCCCAGATCCGCCAAATGTGGGAAGCCCAAGAAGCTTCTAGAGGTCAACAACCCATGTAGCAATCGCCTCAAAATCCTACGTTATCTCAACCGACCGTGCTCACAAATCCTTTTCCTCAGCAAGGATCCATTGTTTCTCACCTCAGAAAGGTCAAGCAACCCACCCTCCTCAACCTTCTGGTCCTGGTGACTACCAGATCCTCATGATGAATTCTAGCGAGGTGAATACCTCCGATGTCAACTTGCAAACTCGGTCATGTCAATACAAGAAGCCATCGACTTCGTCCGCAACTGAGACCAAAACCAAATCATCTACAGAGCCTCTTACGACACCAAATGGTCCATTACAAATGCCTCAGCCTAAAGTTGATTCGATTCCCAAGATCCCCAAGGGAACATTATGCCGTAATGCGGCTTATAACAGAGATGCCCATACGTACAGTATAATAGAAGACTTGGTGCGATCACCTGCTGCCATGTTGACGTTGAAGGTCCTCCACTCATTCCCATCTCAAAAGAAAGCTCTGCTAACTACTTTGGGTGTAGTAGATGCATTAGACGATCACTTGATTGTCTTCCCTGTTGATGCATTAGAACATCCTCCATTACCTCCATCCCTTACTTTCCAGATACCAGTCTGAGTATGTAATACCATCATCTCCTGATGCATTATTGACGAAGGTGCATCCACCTGCATTATGTTCATTATTTTATGGAAGCAACTCAATTCACCCGAACTAGCCCCATCCACCATCACTTTGTGTGCTTGGGACGGTCACCCCTCCCAGCCTCTCAGCATGTATCGTAATTGTCTAGTGACTCTTGCAGGAAACACTATCCATGTAGACATTGAGGTTATTGATGCCCCTCTAGATTACAACATTCTCTTCGGTCGTAGTTACAGATACGCCATGTCAGCCGTTGCATCTGTGGTTTTTCACAGGATGTGTTTCCCCCATGAAGGGAAGATCGTCACTATCGATCACTTCTCATATTATGAGTCATAATCCTTTACCTCCCTTGAACCCATTATCTCATCGATGTCCGAAAAGCAGTCTGCCACCCCTGTCATCGGTGTTTCACTCAGAGTCTACAAATATTCCCTGGTCCTCCCCCTACAATCCTTGAGCCTAGCTCTTTGAGTTTTTGCATGTTACAAGTGTCACGGGCTGCTCAAAATCAGTTTGGTACATCTGATCAACAACTAGCTCCTCAACACCCTGTTGTTACTATCTCAACCAATCCATTCGGATCCACCTCCCCAGGACCTCCTCCTTTTGTGGGTGCCTCCCCTTTGTTCCCACCAAGAACTATCCCTCTAGGTCTCAACCATCTATGAGTTGTTCTACTAGGAGATTACCCTGTAATACAGATACCTTTCTTGTTTCCTCCTCCTAGAATATTTTCTGTCCCTTTCATGGTTTCTTTGACTCTCCCTAATATGGCTTTGGGGATCCCAATATGGTACATTAATCCCCCAGTGAGCACTTCGCCTGGTCAACTCAAACCATATCATGCTTTGACCCGAGTTCAACCGGTACCTATGACCCCTGTCACTGCTCCAGTTCCACCGCAACATCAACAGGAACCCACTCCTGTTGCAAAAGCATCTGGACAAGGGGGAAATTCTAAGAAGAAGGAACCTCAGGACAAGGCTCCCCAAGCATCCCAAGCTCCCAAAGCTCCAAAGATGACACTTCCATGCACTTTGTGTAATGTTATTAGGCATACCACCAATAACTGTCCTGAACTTCCTTATCTCAAACCTTTAGTTCATGAGACGTTCCCTGAATCTAATATTCCTAAGGTCCAAGTTACCTTACCAGGACAAACCAAGAGACTTAAAACGTTGCGCACAAATCACCCTTGTGCCTTGTGCGATAATTATGGTGATTATTCCCGTTGTTGCCTTCGTCTTGAAGAATTTCGTGATTGCCTTCAAGTGCTTTGCAACTTCAAGGCCACTCATAGTGGATCATCTACTCCTATACATGTGGATTAAAGTACCACTAGTACACCAGAACAAGAGGACTCTAGTCCCACCATCTTGAACCCCTCCCCACGATGTCAAGATGACGAACTCCATGGTCCATATCCATTAGCTGTCATCATCCTTGAGTTCTTTGCAGGAAAACATTGTTGAGGTTTCTGCGCACGCTTCTATCGAACCTCCTTTATTGGAAACCTAGGTCTCAACATCGGTAGATTTTCCATCTACTAGCAAGTCGTCTACCATTTCAGATGATGTGTATGAGAACCTTCTTTCTCAGGATGATGCACTAGGTACTACCACCGTATAATGTAGTCAATCTTCCTCCCATCCACCCATCTTTCATTCTAATGAGGAAATCATGGAAGCTATGTCTACCTCTTGTTACCCTTGGGATGATATGCACCATCATATATACTTCCTGCCGCAACAGTCTCACGCCCAATATGATATGGAATCAAAAGACTTCATCCATAGTGAAGTCGATGGGTTTAGCTACCCTCTCCCTACCCCGGATGCTTCTGAATAGTTATGGCTAGGACCTTAAATCATTCGTAAGGCCTTAGACAAGGGGGCATCTGTTATGGAGGATTTTGAAGGACAACTCCTTCCTAATCCTCACAATGGATTCTACGTTAAGAAATTTCAGCCCTAGTATATCACATTGATTTGCATGTATTTATTTTTGTCATGCATTTAGGTAGGTTGCATTATCTCATTTCTTGTCTTTTACACGTTTCATATGGATCCATCATCCATACTGTATATCACTTATACTGACGGTACGAGTCGCTTCTCCAAGAATCTAGCCTCTGTAGGATGGGCCATTTTCACCCCCTTGCATACGTTATTCCATTCTAACGGTGTGTGCATTGGATCTGCCACCAATAACCAGGTTGAATATGATGCAGTGATAGCTTTGTTAGTCGATTCCCTTATTCATTGCATCCTTCATCTTCATGTTCATTTAGATTCCTTGTTGCTTGTCATGTAATTGAATGGTGTGTATCATGTGCATAACCAAATCCTATTTAAAAAATATCTACGAGTTGAGTTGTTGGTATGTGAATTTGAAACCATTACTTTCAATCATGTTCCTAAAGCCCAAAATAAATATGTAGATACCATTGCAAATAACATTCTAGATTGGCATTTATCACATGCATACCACAGAAGAAAACCATAAACACAACACATGGTGAACCATCATCGTCATATAAAAGATGCATAATCACATTATGTATCACATAAATCATATATGTGTTTGGAGTCTACCACTCTAAATACATCTGGTACGCCCATAACATATTGTTCAACACATAGGCCCCTACATATCCTTATCCTCCTTTAGAGGATCTTGTGCCAAGTTGGGCTGAGATGCTTGAATCCCTTTTTCGAGCACTCAGAACACAATGGCGCTCTACAAATACCTCCTACTAGGGGGCATCATTCCCACCTTTGCATACCATATCATTCCCCTCCATCAAATATGCTTGCGGGAAGTATCTCATGCTTGGGGGCATGATGGTTTTCCCCTAGACATCTTTTCAATTGATTAACATAAGTCTCAGCCTAGATCACTCTGATTCTAGGTATGGTCGATTGTCCTCCCATTCCTTGGATAGTTTGTCCTACCCCCCTCTTCGGTGAGCCATATTCACATCGCATATCGTAGAAGTTTGATACCATATCTTCAAATATTATAATCTATGTCATACCACATTTACCACATAGTCCCCATGTTTGACTAGTGGGTGAGGATGATTCTAGACCTCCTATAGTAGTTCATTCTCATTTTCCTCTTCCCTTAATTCTTCACCAGGAACCATCGTTCCAAGAAGCATTAAGTCCATCTTTAGAAAAGTAAGGCCACTTTCCTGAAAATCGTATATCCCTATTCTGATGGTCATTTTTTCCGCTACGATCTCCATAAGATTTAGGTCCTTCTCTGCCTCTCAAATTGGAGGGAAAACACCCTTTTATAGGAAAACCCATAGTTGTTTTGTTACACATTGCGACCAGACCGTAGCTCGGTTTGATGAACTATTAGCATAGTTGGAAATCTCTCATCGATCACTATAATGGTTCTCTCTTCATTTTTGATGATTTGACACTTCACCCAGAAGCAATTTTTCCAAGAAGGGTCACATCGTCGCCTCTTAAAATCGAATTTCTTCATATGCAACGCTTGTACTTTAGGGACCACCTTCCCTTGGTGCTTATCATCTCACATGTTGATTTTCTTCATGGGAAACCATCGTTTTCTCATGATTTCATGGTCCCCACCGAGCCTATTCTATGTGGCAGCATCATCGAGTCACCCTTGTTCAGAGCATCTGCGATGAACAACCATTACATCCATGGAGTCTATTTCGTGTCCCATTTTATCATGTCATAGTATTCCATCCATATTTGCATACCATTCATCCTATGTTTCCCATTTTGTACTTCAGTCATACTTTCCACCATCCCCTTCGAAGTCGAGTCAGTCGCTGCCAGGTCAACCATGCACTTTATGCTCTGACAAGTGAAGTCATATGTTTGTCCTGCAATGTTATAGACATTTTTGTGCCTCGCAGCATGGAGCATGAAATGTCAATAATTACAGGGATCCTCAGTCCCTAAACATGTTGTTCTTACCCCTAGAAGAACAAGGTCAGCAAACCACAACACTTCCCATCAGTTCTCCACCTGAAAACACTCAAAAACAGGCTATTTTTGGATCATGTCAGCTGCTCCACTGAGCATCTGCGCTGGAATGCAACTGCTCCTCCTTGTACCTGCGCTGAAAGTCAAATCTAATGAAGGCTACCTGCGCTAGGCGAGATTGGCCAAGTGGCACAGTCATTCTGCAAGGTGTCAATTGCCCAGGAAGCTTCCAAACTGACACTTGGTTCAAGGGATTCGCCCTGTGATGAGTAAGAGGTACTTGATCTCCATGTGTAAGCAAGGATCTCCAAGTGGACTCAAGAACTGAAGTTTAACTGAAGAGGGAGAGGACACAAGGCAGCTTTATGTTAGTCTCAAGCTGACTCATCCTTTCTTCTTCTATCCTATATATAGAGCTCTTCTATGAGGTCTAAGGAAGCTGGAATTTTGTGCAAAGTAAGGAAGTGCTGTTGGTTTACAGTTAGAGCTATTGGGTGATTGCTTTTATAGAGGGGAAGAGGAGATTTCTTGCTGCTGGGGAGGTGCTGTTGGATTGGAGCCATTGATGGTTGTAACCTTCTCAGAACCCTTTTACTTCTATCAATAAAGCTTTGAATGTTCTCCTATATACTTGTATTGCATTGATGTATTGTATTTACTTGTATATCTGATTCACTCTAATCCATGCATCAGTTATGAGTACATGTTTCTTGTAGTTTTCCTTCTCTTGTTTGTGCAGGATCTTTGTGTAGCTGGACCGGCAAAGGGAGCAAGGAGCTGGGAACAAGAGACAAAGAGAGAGGATAGGATCGACAAAAGCGAAAGACACCGGTTGGTCAATCTTTTCTTCCTTCTCTGTACTTTCATAAAGGAAAATATCAAAGCTTTACTTTCAGTTGTTGCTAAGGACTGTCACCCTTAGAGTAGGGATAGGGTCATCCGAGTCGGATACTTTTCCCCGCAACAAACTGGCGACTCCGCTGGGGAGCCTAGTATCTTGTTGGTGTTTGTAGTATCTTTGCTATTCATTTCCTGAACCAAAGAGTACCGAATCGAAAAGCTTTTGACTATATCAAAAGCGAAGTAGAGGGGCTGCTACTCTTGCTCATTTTTTGAGCAGATTCATGATTTGAAGAGCTGATCTACAAAAGACTCTTGTACTCTTTGTGATAGCTTTTCATCCTCTTGATCATCCCTTAGCTTGTACTTGACCTATAGCTTTTTATTTCAGCAAAAACAGTGAATTTTTGAGCTTTTTATGACCCGGAAATCCTTGTAAACGCAACTCTCGTGTCTCAGTGCAGGCTGTCCACAGGCAGTCTGCATTCCAGCGCAGGTACTCCCTTCGGGAACTGCGCTGAGAGTCAATTTGACAGACCAGAGCCTACGCTGATCCAGTTAGGCTATGTCTTCCTGAGGTTTCCCCTTGTGTCTGAGCCCTGTTTTCACTGTTATTTTGCTGCTGATTGCTTGTCATTGTACTTGCTGTAAACCAACTTTCCTTGACATTATTCCGCCTCAGTTGTGTGATGAAACTGTGATTGTTCTTTCAGTATTTCTTGTCTCAGTTACAGTTTCCCATTGTGAAAAGCAAACCAGTATAGCTGTGGCCTCTTAGATCCTAAACTGTATAAGTGTCGTTGTGATCTTAAGAGCTAGTTTTGTTACTGTTCATGGCTGTTTGAGTTTGTTTGTTTTCCATTTTGTGGTTTGAATCTATACATTTCCAGTGTCTAAACAAGTCGATCTTAAGGTGTCTTTTGATTTTGGACAAGCTTGTTTACTTTCGCTCGAAATTAGATTCAAAGTTATACAACAGTTTCCTTTTTTGTCTTACATCAACATTAAGGATAACGAAAAGAAATATCTGCATTGTGCATTTTGCATTTGACTGTGTGCTTGACGATTTAGGAAAATTTGCATTTTAGTGTGTGTTCTATGATCTGTGAGAAAAGTTGATATCCTCTTTTCCCTCAGTAGATTAAGGTTTTCAAAGTTGAAAGATCGAAAAGTTTTGCTTCTCATCTTAGATTGCATGTAGGAAGTTGTATATATACATCTCGTGGTGATCCTTAAAGGCAAACTGCTAAGCAAGATCAACATTAAAATAAATCCAATTTACATAACAACGCTTTGTAACATAACGCAAACATCTAGAGGTCTAGGTAGAGACGTGTTCCGGCGTCGTTAAACATAGTGACTGTCGATCTCTACGAAGGTGGGTGATTCCTCCTGAGAGTCGGTGGCACTAATACGGACTTGTGCTCCCACGTACCGTCGCGTATATTGGGAGACCCCTATAGGCATTTATCCTTTATCCTTAGGAAGCCGTGTCGGCCGCCCTACTGATCGCGATGCAGTGAACACAGCATTCACGAAGATCGACCACCCGTACCGTAAAACGTATTCTGTGGTTTCGCGAAAGGTTTGGCACACCCTCTGCCTAGATCTCCAGAGCAGTTTCTTTTGGCCCTTTTCAAACTCTATAACTGAAAAGGTCCAACCGAGCATTTGTCACTTCGGGCTCGTTAATACATCGAAGGCGACTAGAGTCATCTTTAGCTTTTTCTCGACTCTTAAAACATGAAAAAGCAAAGTTGTGTCTAAAAGCGTCTAATAAAATTCATTCAATACGGAAACATAATTCCCCTTTTGGTATTTTAGTTGATCAAGTAATCCGCAACCGTGGAGGAAAGTCAATTAAAACTCCGTCATTTGAGGAGACTCGCGAGTCAACCGTCTTTGTCTCCGGAATCGAGAGTAGTACGGACAAAGCGAACTCGCTTGACCGGGTCAAAATCTCCCATTAAAGTTAGAACAACAGTTCCGACAACATCTGAGATTCTGGTCACTCCTGATATTTCTGGAATCCCTGCCTCTATTGAAGAAGTTCAACAGCAACAGAGGGACAGTTGTACTGATCCTAGTCTGAAGACAAGTACTTGCATAACTGAACCAGTTCCATTTGAAACCGGTCCACAGAGTCTTGTTGTTTAAACAACTGTCGCTGTCGAAGCAACCCCTTCTTCGGCACCAGAAATCTTTTACGGACCTGACGGTCTTCCTCTTCCTCCTGGTCTGATTGCAATAGAAGAAATCGTAGAGGACCAGCAAGCAAATACTCCAACTCATTTTGGAGTAGGCGCCACTCTTTTTCCTTCTGCATCAGAAGTTTGTCCATCGCCACTGGAAGTTCCTGTAGAATCGTTAGGCAGTTTATTGGATAGACTTAAAATGTCTGAGCAACCGTCGACATCTAGGACTGTGCCAAATGACACAGCGACAGCATAAGCTCCTGCTGTCAATCCAACGATGTTTGCCGGCATACCAGCTGTCCCGACTAGCTCTCATCAGCTAGAAGGAGTCCACCCAGGGACTATTACGACAACTTGGTCTGTTCCAGTTTGTTCTTCCGGTATAATACCCGGTAATTCTTATATTGAAACTAGACAAATTGATCCCTTCGGAAATCATTTTGGGCCATCCAGTCCTCAAAGGCAATCTATACCCTTGAGCTCCGGATTGTTACCGTATGGGGGGCAATATGCCCTTTCACTTCCCCTTCCGGGGGATACCCGTACGGCAGTTTTCAACAACATTCAGGTTTGACTGAAGTAACGACGAATGGTTGGGTACCTATGTTACCCCAACAACCAAGAGTTGTATATTCCATGCAACAGTGTGTACCTATGTCTAGTATCCCGACGACGCCAACAATTGTAACCGTGTCGCAAGTTCAATCGATGCCTGTTGTATGTCAACCCCAAGTTGTAATACAACAGCCCATTGACCCTGCAACACAACCACAATCGCCAACTGCCGGGACGACACAGATACAAACGGGAACCATAACCCCGCATCTTGGTCCATCGGTTAGTGTCGCACAGCAAAACATGGCTTCACAACCATGGATGGTGCAATACCAACAACCTCAGTTTCAACAGGTGTACCAGGGATCTGAGCAACAGATATTTGTGAATAGTGGGCAACCCTATATTCAGAACGGGTTAAATCAACCACTTTACAGTGGCCAAGCCCACCAGCCATATCAGTCATATCAACATCAGTTGCATTATGCTGGTGTGCAAAGACCTACTGCTCAGGCAATTCCATCGTATCCGGGGTATGCCTCGCCAAACCTGAATCAGCAGTTGCCATTCGTGGCAACTCTAGAATTACCAGATTTACATCGATTGACGAACGATCCAATCGCCTATGCCCATTGGTGGCCAGCGATTCCTCACAAACTTCCTTCGGACATTCCTAAATTCAATGGAAATCCTGGCGAAGACCCGTCGAATCATGTGATGACATTCCATCTGTGGTGTTCGTCGAATACCTTGAATGATGATTCGATAAGGCTTCGCCTTTTCCAGAGGACATTGACTGGTCCGGCGGCTAAATGGTATATTGAATTACCTAGAGCCTCTTTCGACAATTTTAGTTCCCTAGCCACGACTTTCTTAACACACTTTCAGTTACCTATAAGGTACGAAACTGGAACAGAGATCTTGACCAATTTCAAGCAGACAACGGCCACACATATATCAGATCATATACATGAGTGGCGTCGTCGTCGCAGAATGGTAAAGACCTATGTTCCAGATCAGCTATTAGCTGAGTGGTTTATAAAGTCGCTTCTTCCTGCTATAACAGAAGATGTGGCCAAGGGAGGCGTCGTAACAGAGGAGCAGGTTATTGCTCGTGCTCAATATTTGGACTTAGTATATACTCAGTCGGGCACGCTCTATGATAAGATACCTGACGCCCCCAGACCGGAATTTTCAATCCCTCCTCCTCCCGGATCGAATAGTGACTCTCATGCCGGTGATGGCGTGATTGGAACTGCAAATGCTAAGTCGACAAAGGATTCAAATAAGAAAGCCCGTAAGACTTCGAATCAAAAAGCAAATCAAGAGATTCTTGCTTCGGAGGTAAATGCTGTATCTACGGATAAAGGCAAAAACTCCAATCAACCAGGGAGCAAGAAGAAACAAAACAAAGGGAAGAAGAAGAAACAGGGTGAGTCATCCCCTCAAAAAACTTCTTCAAACCCTCCTGGGCAAGGGAAACAATTTTATCCATGTCATATATGCGATGAAAATCATTCGACAAAGAACTGTCCGTTCAAAGCTGAGTTAAAGAGGTTCTTTAAAAGTTCCCAAACTTCAGCTGTGTTGACTGATCCATTCCCCAACCCAGGTCAAAATATGGTTGATAGTGGAAATGCTTCCCCGTCTCAAGTGCTTATGTTGTCGGTTTCTAAGCAAAATGATGCTTTGATCTCGACCAGGAATAAAGATTATGGGAATCCGCCGGTGTCGAACGACAAAGGGAAAGATCAACCCAGTAGTTCGACAACAACTTCGGCAGAAGTTGTACCCCCCCTCACGCATGAATTAACAATAAAGCCACCTAAGGGAGTAGTACACAAGTCGACATTTAATCCTCGTGCTAGAGCGGCGCAACATTATAACATAGTAGAAGATTTGGCCCAATCGCCATCTGCTATGTCGACTCTTGAGGTACTGCAAAATTGTCCATCCCAAAGGCAGGCATTGTTATCAGCAATTGGTGGAGTGGATCCTAAAGATTCCAATCTTGTATCCTTTGATCACAAAGGATATGATCCTCAGTTACCAGCGCAACTAGCTTTCCTTATTCAAGTGAAAGCACTCAACAAAACTGTTCATAGAACGATTATTGATGAGGGAGCCTCGACATGTATCATGTCGATGAGTTGCTGGAAAACTCTTGGATCTCCAACCTTGTCGCGATCTTCGACGACATTGAAAGCATTTGACGGTAGGACGTACACTCCGTACGGTATCCTAAATAACTTTAAGGTTGAACTAGGAGGAAAAACAGTGGAAATTGATGTTGAAGTCATTGATGGCAATCTTGACTATAACATCCTACTGGGAAGACCATGGATATATGCCATGGCAGCTGTAGTGTCGACATATTTTAGGAAGATCGCATTCCCGTTTGAAGGAGGGATTACGGTCGTCGACCAGCAGAATTTCCTCCCTAATGGTTCACAAGTTACTGGAAGCATTCCCCTGATCCATGGGAGCGACCATTCAATACAAGATATCGAAGTAGGCTTGCTAAAAGATCCCAAAATGATGGGAACTTTCGCGTTGCCACCTCCTTTCCATGTAGGGAATATCCCGTTTGTAGCAACATGCAACATGGTATCTTCTTCAAAGGTCGCAGGAGACAAAGTCGTCATGGATTATCAAGTGGTGTTGCCACCTAGCCCTATAGAAATATTGTAGCAATCAATATTTCAGGCATGGGAGGCGAGCCCAAATCAACGCTCGTCAAGCGTTTGGGTAGATAGGTCTGGAGAATATGGTACCCCATTAGATCCATGGTCAAAAGTTCATGGGACTGACGAAGGAATCTTACAATCAATGATGATTGAGGGGGCACCATGGAATGATCACCACCATCGTTCCCTTCTTCCAGAGTGTGAAGAAGAAACTCAACACGACCTATATCACCCTTCAGTGTTTGAATTCCTAACAAACACTGTAAATACGGTGGATTCAGAGCGAAACCTATCCAATATTGAAGAGACCGTAGCCGTAAACATCTCGACAAAATCTGATGTTGTAGAGAATATTCATGTCGGCAAAAGTTGTTCCCCTTCAGAACTGGAAATATATGGTGCTCTCTTTCGCGAATTTAGAGATGTCTTTGCATGGTCATATGATGAAATGCCAGGCATTGACTCGAGCATAGTTGAACATGAGATTAAAATGTATCCTGATGTCAAACCAGTAAGACAACGGCTTCGGCAGGTGCATCCCAAGAAAGCCGCTGCCATTAAGGCAGAAGTTGAAAAACTTCTCCATGCTGGATTCATCTACCCGGTTCCTCTAACCGATTGGGTATCGAATATTGTCCCTGTTATGAAAAAACAAGGGACGATAAGAGTGTGCGTCGACTATAGGGATGTAAACCAAGCTTGTCCAAAGGACAACTACCCTACACCCTTCATCGACCAGATAATTGATGAATGCGCCGGATGTGAAATCTTTTCCTTTATGGATGGATTTTCCGGGTATAATCAAATAAATATCCGCCCACAGGACCAGTCTAAGACTGCATTTATTTGTCCGTGGGGCACATTCGCTTATCGAAAATTACCCTTTGGTTTAAAGAACGCAGGGGCGACGTTTCAGAGGGCAATGAATTATGCTTTCCATGACATCAAGAACATCGTTCAACCTTACCTCGACGATCTTCCGGCTCATTCGCGGAAGCGGACTGATCATCCGCGGCATTTGAGAGCAATATTTCTATGTTGCCGACACTACAAGATAAGACTCAATCCGCACAAGTGTGTGTTTTGCGTCGGTTCTGGTCGTTTACTTGGCTTTGTAGTCTCTAAGGATGGGATTCGTCTCGACCCCTGTAAGGTTCAGGCAATCATTAATTTGCCTCCACCTTCAAATTTGCTCCAGATTCAGAAACTCCAAGGGAAAGCAAACTTTCTGAGGAGGTTCATTCCAAATTACGCAGAACTTGCCAAAGGTTATACTCGTCTTTTGAAAAAAGATGTACCTTTCGTCTGGGACCAGGTTGCGCAAGCTTCCTTTGACGCTCTGAAAGATTCTCTAATAAGAGCATCATTAATGTACGCCCCGGACTATCAAAGAGATTTTAACCTGTATCTAGCTGCAGCAGATACGACCATTGCGATGGTCTTAGTGCAAGAAGTCGATGGAATTGAACATCCTATTTATTATTTAAGTAAAAACTTAAATGACACAGAAAGTAAATATTCCTATGTTGAAAAACTAGCGCTTGCTGTTGTTCAAGCGATTCAAAGGTTTTGACATTATGTCCTCTTTAGGAAAACTATCATTCTGTCAGATTGCAACCCCATGACGTATATACTGTCGCGACAGTTGCTTGGGGGCAAATATTCGAAGTGGATAGCGATCCTTCAAGAGTTTGATCTGGATTTTGTAAAATCCAAATCGAAGAAAGCTCTAGTTTTCACGGAATTATTGTGCGATCTCCCATCGTCGTCCAACGATGAAACATCAGAAGAGTCAATCGTGGATGAAAATTTGTTTCTGATATCAGTAAGCGATGAGTGGTATGGAGACATCATTGTGTATCTCCAAACCCAAAAATTTAGGCCTAATACCTCACACTCGGAACGGAAACGTATACGATACCAATCTAAAGACTACATGATCGTCGGTGATACACTTTACCGTCGTGGTGTCGATACGGTTCTGAGGAGGTGCCTTACCCATGAGGAGGCCGAGAAAGCCCTGAATGATTGTCATTCAGGCGCGTGCGGGGGGCATCAATCTGGATATGCAACAGCACAAAGAATCTTACGAGCAGGATATTTCTGGCCAACTATGTTTAAAGATTGCATAATAGCTGTCAGAAGTTGCCATGCGTGTCAGATCTTTGATAGCAAAACCAGGAGACCGCCCGCACCTTTGCAGCCCATAGTCGCTGTTGGGCCTTTCGCCAAGTGGGGCATCGATTTCATGCAATGTAACCCCACCTCGACCGGGGGCATGGGTATATTATAGTCGCTGTTGACTATTTTACCAAATGGGCCGAGGCGATGCCTACATTGGATAACACTGGTGAAACAGCTGCCCTTTTCTTTTTTAATCATGTAGTCGCCAGGTTCGGCGTTCCGCAGGCTATAGTGACAGATCATGGATCGCATTTTCGCAATCACATGATGGTTGAGTTAGCTGCCAAACTAGGGCTATCGCACGACAGCTCTACCCCATATTATCCACAAGCCAATGGACAAGTTGAGGCAATCAACAAAGTCCTGAAGCGTATGTTGCAAAGGATGATCGGGGTTCACAAAAGAAGATGGCACCTACTCCTGTACTCAACATTGTGGGCTTACCGAACCTCGGTAAAGAACGCCACTGGGTTCACACCATTCCAATTGGTGTATGGCCTGGAGGCAGTCTTACCGATCCAGTGCGAAATTTCGTCTCTTAAACTCGCAATTGACCTCCTCCCCGGAACCTCAGAAGAAGAGGCTCGTTTCTTGGAGTTGATCCAGTTGGATGAAAACCGTCGTGATGCCGCTTTGGCGAACGAAGCCCATAAGAAACGAGTCAAAACACAGTTCGACAAGAATGTCAAACCTCGTATCTTCTCTGAGGGTGACTTGGTTTTGCTTTACGACCAAGAATCCGACAAATTAGGAGCAGGAAAATTTAAGTCCTTATGGATGGGTCCCTATATTGTTAAAAGGGTGTTAGCAAAAGGAGCCTACAAGTTAATGGATTATGACGGGATACCACTGGCGCAACCCCGCAACGGGTTGTACCTCAAGCGTTACTATGCCTGAATAGTAACCTGAGTGCTTTTGTTGTATTTTGTTTTCGCTAAAGTGTTTGTTTCGGTTTAGTAATCCACCCTTCTCGTTTGTTGTAGATGTCGAATTATTCTGAGACATATGTGGGATATGCCGACGGAGCGAGTCGTAGTACACGGAATTTGTCCTCCGCAGCCTGGGCCATTTTTGATCCAAGCGGCGAGTTAGTGAGTTTCAGAGGTGTGTGCATTGGACAGTCAACGAACAACATCGCTGAGTATAGCGCGTTGATTGAACTCCTCTCTGATACCGTCGCTCGTGGTATACGCCAACTAATTGTTAGGCTAGACTCACAACTTGTGATACTACAACTCACTGGTATATATTCAGTCCGCAATCCAGCTATTTATCGAATGTTTTTAAGGGTTAAGATTTTGGAAAGAGAGTTTGATTCAATTCAATACCAGCATATTTCCAGAAACTTGAACACATTAACAGATTCATTGGCAAACTATGTATTAGATAGACATTTGCAACATATATAAAAGAGAGATGCATCGGTGCTATGCAAGTGGATTGCAAATAAACCAAGATAAACCCCGAAAATCAAAATATATAAAGCTGTTTATAGTTTATACATGATGTGCTGTAATCAAAACAAATTTGGTCGTATGACCTAGAACTCAAAAAGATGCTAGGGGGCACCCTAGCCTAGTGGTGCTCATGAAAGTACGTCACGGTCTGTGCAATCATGCGCAAGAGACGAGTCCATCGTCTAGGCACGCCAATAGTGTGCCGCTGCAACTGTAAAGGTAACTCGTCAATCTGTACATCCGGAAGACCACGAGTAAGGCTCTCGACCTGCTCCTGCACAGCTGCAAGTATCTCAGTATCACCAAGGTCGCGAATAACAACTCGCCTAGCAGGCTCTGCTGCTGGGGCAGCAACTGGCGATCGTGGACGAGCTGCTGGACGAACAAGACCAACATCTGCATGCACCCAAGAGTTTGATCAGTTTTGCACAATAACATCATGAGTAAAAACAATAAACAGTAACATGGTCAAAGATTTTACCAATAGCGCCCCATTGCTCGCCATCCGGTAGCACCAAGTCCGGATCACGTCGGTAGTCCATACCCACATATGGATACTCAGAAAACGCCATCTCCTGACGCTCGAACCACCTAAAGAAAGCCTAAGTGAAAGTAATCTGAGGTTGACCAGCATGTCGGGACATGTGGTCAACCCACCTCTGCATGCGTGGCTCGGTCGGAGAAGGCAAGTCAAGTATGATGTACTGAGGCTGCATCAATGGGATTTTCTCCAAGGCGAAGGCGGTCAGAATAGAACCAAATCCAAAGTTCTTCAGCCTCCCGTCCTTTACCTTGGTCAATTGACTTTTCATCTGAACAAGTACTGCATCACACCAGTTAAACACTTTCGGTTGGAGACACTCCAAGGCATGCTGCATGTAAGATCTGTTGGCAACATGTAAAGCTGCGCTACCGGCCATCCTACCAATAGTAAACAGAATGGATCTAAGAGACCTGTCAGTGATGTCACGGATATTGATCTTGCCGTCTTTGCTCGGCTGTGAACCTTCCCGGCAATACTGACGGATATAGTCTCTGGTGGAATTAGTCCCTCGAGCCGTACCTGACAAAGAAATGGGGGTACCCCGCCTTGACAACCCAGTCAAGAAGTACATGTCCTCTATGGTCAAAGGGATGGTTTTCCCCCTAATCTGGAATACTTGGTTAACAGGATCCCAAGCATCAAGCATATACTGCAGTAAAGAAATCTGTGCTCTCATGCTAGAGATACGGAAGAACTTCAGTAGGCCACAGTTCCGAAGCGCGTTCACCGTGACCGGGTCATGGAGTGCAACCATGTCCTCTGCTTCATGTTCTCGTTCTCGCCATGTAAGGGACATTTTGTTCAAAGTTCCCTGCAAGCAAACAAGAGAAGGAGTAAGTTCCCAATTTTGATGATAAACTGGCGAAAAATCATCAAAAATCACATGCAGGATCAGTTTTTCTAGGCCCAGCGCAGGCAGAGAGTCTCTCCCTTGCGCTGAGGCGCAGTCTGCCTCAAGACAACCTGACATACAGCGCAGGTTTCGAAAGGAGAACCTGCGCTGATGCCAGGGCGCCTTAATGAAACCCCTGGGGCTCAGAAACCCTGAAAAATGTGCATGAAACTGAAAAAGGAAACCATGAAAGTGAAGGGCTAAGGTTTAGCTCCTACCTGGTCCAAACGGCGCCGAAAATCGTCCACAGAATCTCCCGGAATCAGCTGGTGAAAATCAAGGAAGAAGAGGCACCTCCAGAGCTCCAACAAGCAAAATGCAAATGAAATGGTAAATGAGAGGTAAAAACACCTTTTTATAGCTTTTTATACAGTTTAAAGTTAAATATTAGGGTTACAATCTCATTTTCATGCAAATGTTATCCATTTCTAACAAAATTTGTTGCAGCAATTGATGGTGAAGTACTACATTTGAAAAGAGAAAAGCTAGTAAAAGTAAAAAATCAAATTTGACCATGAATCGAGCAGTTTTACCACGGAATTTATGCTCGTTAAAAAATAGAAAAGTGTGAGCAAAAGTTTCCACCAGAGTTCAAACTCATTAAAAAATGAACCTATCTCGGTAAATAACCATTGCGATCGTAAATTCATCAGCCTTAAAAACCTTGGTCGTGTTTTCATCCATCACCTCCACTGTCATTTGGCCGGTCGTTCACCCCCATATGTGTGTTTACCCATTTTGAGGAGCATCTGAGAAGAGTGATTTCATCTAGCCATCCTTGTGACACTACCGTGATTGGAAAATTCCAATTTGTACCTGGAATCTGCTGCTATCCCTGTTTATCACTCGTTCCTCAAAAGACGAGTCTTCTTTGAGCTCTTTTCACTGACTCGTAAAATATGAAAAGTTTGCCGAGTTTTGGCCTTCCAGCTCGTTAAACAACCGGAACGCTATCCCTCCTCTAGATTTTAATCTTTTTGGACCTGAGGGATTATTGCACAAAAAGATCGAGCGCTTGTTTTGTTCGGCTCGTTAAAGCAATCGAAAATTCATCCCTTCTATATTGTTTTATACTTTTTCGGACTTAAGGGATTAGATGACGAAAAAGGAATTCTGGAGTTGACTTTATGTACCTTTTCAGACTCTCTAAAAATGAAAAGGACCGAGTTTTCCTTGTCGTTAGACTCGTTAAAATGATTAAATGGCGACAAACTTGTCTTTAGACGAGAACGAGTTTCCCTATCGCTAAGCTCGTTAAATCATAACGATGGGCTTGCCCGAAGGGCAGGTTATAGAACAAGCATATGTTATCCTCCTCAAGCTTGACAAAAATAAAGAGGTACTGGTCAGAAATGACTGGGGAAAAATTGGGAGAACATCAAAGTTTAATGGTAGCAAGTCGCTCTTGAACATGACACTTTTCCTCCGTACTACATCGGGTTGGGTTGTTTCATTCACCGGTCTCATCACCATGGTCTTCGCCAAACCATCCACTTTTGGGGTAATGCTACCGATCCATCGCATCAGTGTCGTTATATGTTCAAGAGAGGTCATTCTGAAAGTGTCAACCGTGTCCCATCCACTGCCATACATTATCCTTCATCCATTCATGATCGCCACCCTGAATCATATATCACAGTTTGTTTTCACCTCCACTAAAATTATTAGCTCTGTTCCGTGTCATTGATGTGGGATTCATTAAGGCCCTCCTTTGACGGATCGCTTCTTGTCGACTTCAGCTCATTATCCAAGAAGTTGATCTAGGGACAACCCCTTCAGTACTTTGAAGCTTGCATGCCTCAATGGCAAGTTTCTCACTTCCGGCGATAGGTATACTTCAATGACCTTCGACCAGAAGATTTTGCGTGGCGTTCGACGCCAAGTCCTTTATTCACGCCACGTGAATTGTACTGCAGTACCTTGAGGGTCATTATCATTATCGGTGATTCCTCTCGCGCTTGTTAACGGTTTTCATCATTGACCGGTAATCAAGCGATGTCTTTCCATGTTCGACTTCAGTGAAATTCTCACATGGATCGACTTGTACTTAGAGTGAAGATCGAACGAGTTTGAAGACCCCGGATCTAGTTTCATCCATCCGGGCTGCGATACATATTCAGGAAATATAAAAGCATTTGTCATGTACATCATTGCAGCAGATGATCATCCTACTCAAAGGATGATAATTTCAGCAGAGAATTATCAGTCTACCATCAGACGATCGTCTGTTCTATGTACCAAAATGTATTTATAAAGCTGAGCATGGGAATGCCCGCCTCAGCTAGATCATGAAAACAGAATGAAAAATAATGTATTGTATTGTATTGTATTACAGGGCACCTCTCAGCACTTGAATGAACTTCGGACCCCCTGGATAAAGCATTTCACCCGATAAATGGCCTCATACTTTAGGGGGCAACTGTTATAGACATTTTTGTGCCTCGCAGCATGGAGCATGAAATGTCAATAATTACAGGGATCCTCAGTCCCTAAACATGTTGTTCTTACCCCTAGAAGAACAAGGTCAGCAAACCACAGCACTTCCCATCAGTTCTCCACCTGAAAACACTCAAAAACAGGCTATTTTTGGATCATGTCAGCTGCTCCACTGAGCATCTGCGCTGGAATGCAACTGCTCCTCCTTGTACCTGCGCTGAAAGTCAAATCTAATGAAGGCTACCTGCGCTGGGCGAGATTGGCCAAGTGGCACAGTCATTCTGCAAGGTGTCAATTGCCCAGGAAGCTTCCAAACTGACACTTGGTTCAAGGGATTCGCCCTGTGATGAGTAAGAGGTACTTGATCTCCATGTGTAAGCAAGGATCTCCAAGTGGACTCAAGAACTGAAGTTTAACTGAAGAGGGAGAGGACACAAGGCAGCTTTATGTCAGTCTCAAGCTGACTCATCCTTTCTTCTTCTATCCTATATATAGAGCTCTTCTATGAGGTCTAAGGAGGCTGGAATTTTGTGCAAAGTAAGGAAGTGCTGTTGGTTTACAGTTAGAGCTATTGGGTGATTGCTTTTATAGAGGGGAAGAGGAGATTTCTTGCTGCTGGGGAGGTGCTGCTGGATTGGAGCCATTGATGGTTGTAACCTTCTCAGAACCCTTTTACTTCTATCAATAAAGCTTTGAATGTTCTCCTATATACTTGTATTGCATTGATGTATTGTATTTACTTGTATATCTGATTCACTCTAATCCATGCATCAGTTATGAGTACATGTTTCTTGTAGTTTTCCTTCTCTTGTTTGTGCAGGATCTTTGTGTAGCTGGACCGGCAAAGGGAGCAAGGAGCTGGGAATAAGAGACAAAGAGAGAGGATAGGATCGACAAAAGCGAAAGACACCGGTTGGTCAATCTTTTCTTCCTTCTCTGTACTTTCATAAAGGAAAATATCAAAGCTTTACTTTCAGTTGTTGCTAAGGACTGTCACCCTTAGAGTAGGGATAGGGTCATCCGAGTCGGATACTTTTCCCCACAACATGCAACCCCATTTTCCCCATTGTCCCTAGTGTCAGTCCATCAGTCACATTAATATTATCCCTCTTGCCTTAGTTGAGGATCCTCATTTCATCACCTATGGCAAGCCCTATTCTGTCGACATCAGCACATTTATTCCAAAAGAATGACCTAGAGGGCGATGTATCTTGGTTCCAGATTCCACTCTTGATCAGTGCCTCAGATAAAGCAAAGGGAATCATAATTTCCCTTTGACTTGATTGTTTCATGATCGTGATTCATACACTTGATGGTCTATTGATGCAACAGATTGTACCAGTGATTCCCAGGTGTGTGTGAGATGTTTCAGACCTCATGAGGGGGTGGCCCTTCAAGTAGCCCACCACATGTCAGGATGACTTCATATTATGCAACAACCTCATATGCAGTTCCAAAAATTTGATGGGTTCAGTTCCTGCCACTTACAACATTCATAACGTGCATGTCTCCTTCAGATGATCCATTCAGCTTTGCAGAGCCCTTTTCCTGTTCAGTAGGGATTCTTTGGTTGTTCTACCATCCCCACCCATTTTTTGAGGGAAGAGCCATTATATCTCATGTACTCAGATGTTATTGTATTTAGTCATGGGTCATGTTTTTTCCAGGAAAATTATGTATATGGAACACATTGTATTATTTTATGGCTCATTTATGCCAGCATGTCATGTACCATTCAACATGTACTTTATTGCTCAGGTTCATTTTTCTGGGTGCATCATTATTTTTGTACTGAGTTATCTCGGTGGGTATAGGTATGCCTCCCCTGCCTCACTGAGATCAGGTACCACAACATAAAAGGAGACTTACATTGGTCTCATCCCCTTTGTCACTATCCTCTTTCGATTCAGCTCCATTGGTCCCCGTCTCTCTCTCTTTGATTCCCCTTCGGTGTCTAGTGATTATGTCCTTACAACGTACTTCGGTCATACGTTTTGCTCCTAACACTCATACGTTAGGGGGAAATCTATTATCAGCAAAAATTGATCATCTATCCATAATTTACTAGATGGATTGATGTACACCATGTAAGGCCAATTTTACCATAGTAAAATTGCTTTCACTATAAGAAATTACTTAATAAATCACATTTGTTCACTTATTTCTGGTTAAACCCATGAAGAATAATTAAATAAATCACTATTTATTTAAATATCTTCTTGGAATAATTAATTAAACTGGTGTTTAACTAATATTCCTTGTCATATTTCACCCAATTATGGCAAATAAATAGATAAATAATTAATTATCTTATTTTTCTCTAGGAATAATTAATTAATCACTAATTAGTTATTATTCCTTGTCAAGTTTGACTAAATCCCCTAAGAATACTTAAATAATCATTATTTGTTTATTATTCCTTAACCATATTTCCGGAGATGATAAATAAATCATTTATTTATTTATTATTTCTAAATAAAAGTATTTAATCAATTCAAATACTTTTTCCCTCCAAACAAATATAATAAAATATTCCAAGTGGTTAATTCTATAATTTGGTTAATAATATTTTATTATTTCCCATTTTTCAATAATAACCTAATATTTTGTTATAAATAGAAGGATTTTACATTCATTCTTCACTTTTGATCATTTTCATTGTTGCACCCACTATTTTAGCTCTCATTATTATCATTGTCACACACCATCTTCTTTTTCATTTGAGTTCTCATTGAGCTCAAACATTTTGCTTGCTGGGTTTTACACATTATAGAGGAGAGAGACTCTACAAAAGCTGAAGACATTGAGGATAACCAAGAACCCATCCCATAGAGGGGGACTGGTAACATTATTGGTTCCCTTCACATGTGTCATCTAATAAAATATATTCCTCATATATCTGGTTTCCATTCGATTATTGGAGTTACTTGCACTTATTTTATTATTCCATTTTGTTGTTTAACTATTTCTGTTGCATAGATCAGGGCTTTGCCAGGTTTTGTTTTTATCATTTGCTGCAGATCTATATTGTTTAATAGCCATTTTTACTGTTGAGGTTTTTTTTCATCCACAGTCTTAAGTAATTTATTTTCGTACACTCTCAATAAGAAAATACCCCAACATTGGGCTTGAGGCAGAATCCCAGATACTTAAGTCCTTCTTCAAAAGGGAGTATTGTGTATGGAAACCTCTGAAGAGCATAGTCGATTTGGAGCTGTGAACATCTAATAGTTGTTAGTGTAGACTTCTCTTGATTGTTGACCATCCCAGTGGATTTTCAAAATAATTTAAAAGTGGTATTGAACACAATAGAGTCATTGATCTTGCCATTCAATAAGATGAGGATATCATCCAAAAATAATATATGTGACAAAATGATGACATCTGCTATTTTGACACCTTTAAGTCTACCCTGGTTCTTATCTTCGATGATTAATCTACTCAGACCATCCATTACTAATGGTGATAATGGGCAGCCCTGCCTAAGTCCACGTTCTGCATGAAAGAAGTTGGAAGCGGACCCATTGATGAGGATACTATATGAAACAGTGGATATACAACACATTATCCAATTAATGAAAGCATGAGGGAATCCAAAATGAGTCAGTCATATCCTCAAATATAACCAAGTGGTTCTGTCAAAAGCCTTCGATAAATTAATTTCGAAAATCATGCCCTTTAGATTTTTTTTTTTCATAGAATGAAATCCTTCATGAGAAATTCCTATAGCTTCGTGGATTTGACAATTTTCTAAAAAGGCGAATTGTTCTTGTGTTATATGTTGGGAAAGGATAGGCTTGATGTGGTTTGCAATGATTTTTGACATAATCTTGTAGATACAATTACAAAGGAATATGGGTCCAAAGTCATTGAAGGATTTGGGGTTGTCATATTTGGGGATAAGGGAAATAAAAGTTTTATTAAAAGCATCATACATGCGGTCATTCAGCCGACATTCCTCAATAACCTTGAGAAGATCATGTACAATCAGATCAAAGAAAGCTAAGTAGAATTCCACAAGCCAACCATCCAAGCCAAGACTCTTATCTTTCTTAAACCATTTAAGCACAACTTCCAATTCCTTTATAGCCACTGGCCCATCTAATTCCTTAGCTACCTCCTCATCTATATAACGAGGAAAAAGTCTTGCAATATTTAGAATTTCTGCTAGTGTGGCCTCTTAAGGTGCTTTAAATAATTTCCTGAAATGCGAGATGCCCAAATTTGCAAGACCTATGAAAGATTGAATAATTGAACCTTGTTCATCTTCCAATGTTTAGATAGTGTTGACTTCTTTCCGTCCCTTCGAACACTACTGAAAGAATTTGGTATTCTCATCTCCAGATTGTAAATAGATGGCTCTACGCTTAAGCCTCCATGTTTCTTCCCTATCCTTCAAAATCCCATGTCTTGCAGATTCCAGATGTATAATTCGAGATTTTGCTTCTATCGTTGCATATCTACTGCTGGCTAGATATTCTAACCTATGAAGTTCATCCTCAATGTTTCTGAGAGTTTCTTCTTCCCTCTTTTTCTTGGCCTTTGCCCAGTCTATTGTCCTTTTATTTAGTAGGTTCATGTTTCTGGAAAAAGGTTCAGACACCGGCTGACCTTCATTCAATGGGTTTGCCTACCAAGTTTCTTTTACAATTTGATGGCATTCTTCATCTCTTAACCAAGTTGAGTTGAATTTAAAAGGATCCTTATGCTTTGGGGATAATCCCAAAATTTCTATGTAGATTGGCAAGTGATCTGAGATGCCTCCCAACCCAACCCATTGTCGGATCATGTCAAATTTATTCATCAAAGATTCTTTGATAAGAAATTGATCGAGCCTTATGGCTAGCATGGCATCCCCAATTCTTCGATTTCTCCAGGTCAACTGAATCCATGCTACAGGAATGTCGATTAGATTATTTGTCTCTAGCATCTGGACGAATAAATCTGAGAGGTTGTCTATATGTGCATGATTTCCCCAAGATTCAACATGTCCGATTGAGAAGTTGAGGTCACCCCCAAGGATTATGTTATCTTCCATTAATAACGAGGAGTGCATGAGGGATTCCCAAAATTCTACATGATTGTGGAAGGGTCCATAGATATTAACAATTCTGAGATCCATCCCTAATTCTTCTGAGAAAATATCTACCATTAGGACTCCTTCCCTCCCCCATACATTCAGAAGCTTCATCAATTTACAATCTATAACTATACAAATGCCTCCTGATCTACCTTGTACATCTAAGACATGGAGAGTCCATCCGGTCGCAATGCCTCCATAATCAAACAAATATGTGAGATGCTCCCTAGAGTCTCTTGAAGGAAAATCACATCTACATTTTCTAATTCTAATAGTCTCCTAAGGGCTAGTTTCTTGGTAGGTCTAGTCAACCTTCTACAATTAAAAGATAGCCACTTCATTGGGAAATCAAGTCCGAGTTTCCTCTTGCCCTAAGAACCCCTTCAAGTGATAATTTTATACCTTCAACAACATCCATACCAGCCTTATGGATGGCTTTCGTGATATAATAATGTCTTCCATGGGATGTTTTGGGTAAATTTGGATGAGTCGATAAGCCAAGGCCCTGACCCGAGACAACATATGGTTTAGCTAGAGATCATAGATTATATTTGTGGCTAGTATTAGAATTAGATGAGTTATCATCCCTAACAGTTGTAGTTTCCATCGAAATTATAGGGATGGAGGGAGAGGGTGTCAGGAAACAAGAAGGTATGGAGATTGAGGCACATGATATAGAAGTAAAATCACAAAGAGAAAGAGGACTCGCAATATTATAAAACATATGGGATTTAGAAGTCTCATTCAAAAAATTAGGAGAAAGAGATGTGAGAGAGGAGATAATACCTAGAGGGGGGTAGGTTGTAGATGCACCCACTCAAGTAACCCTCAAGGATGGAGGTAGAGGAATGGAGTCCTGCTTCCTTTTATCCATAGTCTTCTTTCTAAGAACATGGAAAAATCTCGAATTGAGGCATATGGTGCACGACATCAGTGCTTGTCCTGGGTCCTTACTTCCCATCTGGTAGGTCATCTTCTACCTTATCCTTGGAAATCAGGGGGCATTCCTTGTAGAGATTTCCAACATCATGACACCATCTGCAATGAAAAGGGACCCCTTCATAGTCCAATTTCTACAGTTTGATGATATTCTGTGATTGCAACTTCAAACTCTCCACTGTCCCCTCTCCGGTGTTGAGATGGACTAGAATGAGTGCATAAGACATTTTTACAGAATCTACAAAGGATTTATAATGGTTAAGAAATATCCCCAAATCATTCCCAATACACCTAAATACATCCTCTGTCCAGAATTATAGAGGTAAACTTGGAAATCGAACCCATATGGAGTCAGCTCCCAACTGTTCTCGTTGGGGATCAAAAAGGGGTGTCCTTCTCTTTAGCATTACAAACATCATTTCAATGTGCCAATATCTAGTCATGACCCAGGAGGCATGTTCTAGCCTATGAAATCTCAATGAAAACCATCCCCTGGTCATAGTTACCACCGATGACAGGCTATCCAAAATTTGTCCCCAAATTTCTATAATCCATTTCTTCAATCGAGATGATGTGTATTCTCTACCACGAACCCTACCCACCAACATGCAATCCGTCATTTCCATAACTTCATCCAGTTTGATGCCTTCCCCAAATACCAACACTCTACCTCTTTCTCTGACCTTGGTACTTTTGGATTTATTCCCTTTCTTCTGTTGGTTACCATCATTGGATATGCCACAATCTTGTGTGTGAGAATCTGAAGGTGAGCTAACACTAGCTTTCGGCTGGTGATCCTTTGTTGATATGAGTGGAGTGTGTTATAGAAATTTTTGGGCACTACAACCCCAAGCATAAAATGTCCATAAACCAAGGGCTCCTAAGTCCCTAAAAGTGTTGTTCCAACCCCTAAAGGAACAAGGTCAACTGATTACAGCTTCTCCCAGAAGTTCTCCATGAAAAACTACTCAGAACTGGTCAAAACAAGATCATTTCACCTGCTCCATAGGCAAAGTGCATTGCATCTCACCTAAGTACACCCAGTGGGTGCGTTGCATTTCAAAAATCCCTTCTATGGGGTGCGATGGGCGAGAAGAGACAAATGGCAGTGTCAATCCGCGAGGTGGAGAAGCATGGAATCTTCCAGAAACTTCTCCTGTGACACTTGCCTTTTTGAATTCGACCAAGGATGAGTAAGAGATCATCAATCTCCAAGTGGCAGCAAGAACTATCAGAGGGAAGACACTAATCAAATCACAAGCTGACTCATCTCCATTACAGACATCTATATATGGATCCCTCATCCCAGAGATCAAGAGGCTGGAATTTTGCATCTTGTAAGGAATTGCTGTTGGTTTCTTGAGGCAACATCATAGTGTTGGGTGATCTAAGCTTTGCATGAGGTGAAGAAGGGCTTACTTGCTGAGAGGATGATGCTGGGTCAGAACAACTGGTTGTCACTCCCTTGGCTCTTTCTTGATTATCAATAAAGCTATTCAAGTTTTCCTCCATACTCTTGTGTAATCTATGTTTTGTGCATTTGTATGGTCAATTTACATATGATCCTAGATTGTTTATGATAATAGATCCATGTTCTCGTATAGCGTTATGCTGCTTTGATTCTACAGGTACTCCGTGAAGCTGGGTATATAAGAAAGCGAGTAGCAAAGGACTATCAGAAGAGAGAAGAATCGAGCAAGGACCAAGCGCAAGACAGAGGTTGGTCTCCTTTATTCTTCTCTCATCTATCTTTCATAAAGGAAAATGAAAATAGTTTTACTTTGTTTGTTTCTAAGGCAGCTACTCGCCTTAGTGGGATTAGCAGTTCTGCATAGACACTTTTCCCTGTAACAAAATGGCGACTCCACTGGGAAGCGACTAGGTTGTTTGTCTATCTACATTTGTTTACTTTATAAACTTACAGACGGAGCCTGAAGTTGAGCTAGGTAGCTTTTGAACTACAATTTATATGCAAATGCAAAGTAGATAAATGCCGCTTCAGTCAATCTCCGGGTTTTGTTTATGAATTAAACGACTGATTTACAAACTCTCTAATTGCCCTTGTGGTGGCTCTAGTAACCTCCTTAGATCTACCCCTGTTGTTGATTTACTGATTACCACTTGCTCGGCCAAAATCCCTGAAATGAACTGCAAACTGTGACCCGGAACCCAAGAAAAGTCTCGTTTCTGGTCCAGCGCACTGTCTGTTCTGAGAATCTCAAATTCAGCACACTTCCCGAGTGTAGTAGGTGCGCTGCATTTCAAATTCACTGTGTCACAGGTGCGCTGATCAGACTAGGCATTGTTCCTCAATTTTGGTTTCTGTTCACTCTTTTCAGATCTATTCAAGAATTTTGTTGCCTGTAGTCAGTACACCTCTGTTTGAAACCCCTTTCCTTGCTATTATTCCGCCTCCATTGTGCAAAGAACTGTAAATGTTTTTTGTGTATTTGTTGAGTCATTTTCAGTTCTCCTTTGCAAAAAAGTAACGTAATTGTACCGTCATTTCTTGATTTGAAAGTGTCGCAAGTGTCGTTTTCAGTCATAGAAGAGAATCTGATTGTTCTTGATAGTCGATTACCCTGTTACTATTGTATTTGATCTGAATTAGTAGTTTTTCTAGTGTCAAAAGCAAGTTTTCATTTCCAAATAGCAAAGTGTTGTCATTGTCTTCATTTTGAATTTGAAAAGAAACTTGTTAGTAATTGTCGCTTTGAAAATAATTCAGATTTGTTCATTAGCTTTCTTTTATCATTCACATATTAAGAAGGCTGAAAACAAATACATGCATGTGCATTTACATTTAGACTGTTTGATTGGTCTGATTTAGGACAGTGCATATAGTGTGTGCTCTATGCTCTTTGCCGAAAGAATATTGTCTCTCTTTCCTTAGTAGCTAGGATTTTCATTGCACAAAGAAGATAAAAAAACTGTTTATCATCTTAGATTGCATTTTAGGAATTGTACATCCACATCAAGCGGTGAACCTGAAAGGCAAATTTCTTAAGCAAGATCAACTATAAAATAAATTTAATGAATCTAACAATGCTTTGGAACCTAACGCACAACATCTAGAAGTCTAGGCTAGAGACGTATTCCGGCGTCGTAAAGCCTAGTAACTGTTGTTTTCACTGTTGGTTGGGTGATTCCTCCACTTTGAGACGATAAGTGCCAGTACGGACTTGTGCTCCCACGTACCGTCGAGTATATTTTGGGAGACCACAATAGGCTTATTCCTTTATCCATAGGAAGCCGTGTCTGCCGCCCTATCGATCGCAATGCACTGAACACAACATTCGGGAAGATTGACTACCGTACCGTAAAAAGTATTTTGCGGTTTTGCGATTGGTTTGGTAATCCCTCTGCCTAGATTTCCAGAGCAGTCCCTTTTGTTCCTTTTCAGACTCCTTAACGGAAAAGGTCCATCTGAGCACTTGTCACTTCAGGCTCATTAAAAATTGAAGGCGACTAGAGTCATCTTTTGTTTTTTCTCGACTCTTAAAAATTGAAAAAACAAGTTGTGTCAAAGCATCTAAAATTCATCTAATTTGGAAACATACTTCCCCTTGATTTTTAGTTGATCGAGTAATCCGCAATCGTGGAAGAAAGTCAATTGAAACCCCGTCGTTCGCGGAGACTTACAACTCAATCGTCTTTGTCTCCGGAATCGAAACTATTACGGACAAAGAGAACTCGTTTAACTGGTTCCAAATCTCCTGGTAAAGTTAGAACAAGTGTTACAACAACATCAGAGACTCCGATTACTCCAAACATTTCTGGTATCCCTGCCTTTACAGAAGAAGTTCAGCAGCCACCGAAGGACAGTAGTACTGATCCTAGTCTGAGGGTAAACACTTGTGTTACTGAACCAGTTCCATCTACAACCGGTTCGGAGAGTGTTGTCCCCCAAACATCGGTCGCTGCAGATTCCATACCTTCTTCGGCACCAGAAATATTTTACGGACCTGACGGTCTACCTCTTCCACCTGGTCTGATTGCTATAGAAGAGATTGTGGAGGATCCTCCATCTAGTACTCCATCGCAATTTGGGGTCGGGATCACTCTGTATCCTTCTTCGTCAGAAATTAGTCTACCGCCAGTGGAAGCTCCTGTAGAATCGCTAGGTAATCTTTTGGATAGGCTAGAAATGTCTGAACAACCGTCGACATCTAGGACTGTGTCATCCGACACAGCGATGGCAGAACTTCCTGTTGTCACTCCAACATTGTTCGCCGGTATACCATCTGTCCCAACTAGCTCTCAATCGCTAGAAGGGGCCCACTCAGGGGCTATTTCGACAGTATGGTCCATTCCTATTTGTTCATCCGGAATAGTATCCGGAAACTCTTATGTTGAGTCTCAACGAATTAATCCTTCAGGATGTCAATTTGGGCAGACCGGTCGTCAAGGGCAAACCATTCCTTTAAGTACCGGATTACCGATGTATGGGGGGCAATATACCCTTTCATTGTCTCCTCCGGGAGGACAGTCATACGGGAGTTCACAACAAAATTCAGGTTATGCTGGAATTACATCTAGCGGTTGGGTACTGATACTACCTCAACAACCAAGAGTTGTATATTCGATGCAAATTTTTTTACCTATGTTAAACATACCAACTACGCCAGCTATTGTGACGGTGTCACAAGTACAAGCGCTGCCTGTTGTATGCCAACCTCAGGTTTCTTAGGTTGTAATGCAACAGCCTCTTGACCCTGCAACTCAACCACAATCGCCGACTAGTGGAATGACACAGGCCCAAACGGGTACAATTACCCCTCATCTTGGTCAAACAGTTAGTATCGGGCAACAACACATGGCTTCACAACCATGGCTGGTGAAATACCAACAACCACAATTCCAACAAGTATACCAAGGATCTGAGCAACAAATATTTGCAAATAGTGGGCAGCCGTATATTCAAAATGGTCAAAATCAACCATTCTACAATGATTATGCCCACCAACCTTACCAAAGTTACCGGCATCTAATGCATTATGATGGTATGCAAAGATCAACTGCTCAGGCGATTCCATCTTATCCTAGGTATGCTTCACCTAACCTGAATCAACAGTTACCCTTCGTGGCGACTTTAGAGTTACCGGACCTAAATCAGTTAACAAACAATCCAATCACTTACGCTCCTTGGTGGCCGGCGATTCCGCATAAACTTCCGTCAGATATTCCTAAATTTAATGGAAATCCGGGTGAAGATCCGTCGAATCATGTGATCTTTCATCTATGGTGTTCATGAAACACCCTAAACGATGATTCGATTAGGCTTCACCTTTTTCAGAGGACGTTAACTAGTCCAGCATCAAAATGGTATATCGAATTGCCCAGAGCTTTGTTTGACAACTTCAGTACCCTAGCCACAACCTTTTTAACCCATTTTCAGTTACCGATAAGGTATGAAACGGGAACGGAACTTCTTACCAATTTCAAACAAACAACGGCCACTCACATATCTGATCATATACATGAGTGGCGATGTCGTCGTAGAATGGTAAAAACGTATGTTCCTGATCAGCTTTTAGCTGAATGGTTTATTAAGTCATTATTTCCTTCCATCACGGAAGATGTGGCAAAAGGGGGAGTCGTCACCGAAGAGCAAGTTATCGCTCGTGCACAATATTTAGACTTGATTTACACTCAGTCTGGCACGCTCTACGATAAGATACCTGATGCTCCTAGACCAGAATTCTCAGTCCCTCCTCCTCCTAAATCAAACAATGACTCTCATGCCGGCGATGGCGTGATTGGCGCAACAGACACGAGATCGACAAAGGCTACATGTAAAAAGTCCCGTAAGATTTCTAGTCAAAATTCAAAAGAAGAACTTCTTGCCTCGAAAGTAAATGTCTTCTGGACAGATAAAGGCAAAGAAACCAAACAACCAGGAGGCAAGAAGAAAACCAAAGGGAAGAAGAAGAAACAGGAAGAATCATCGCCTGAAAAATCTTCTACAAACCCTCCTGGAAATGGGAAACCAAAAAATCCATGCTTTATATGCGATGAGGATCATTGGACATCAGATTTTCCACACAGAGCTGAGATTAAAAAATTCTTCAAGAATTCGAAAACCTCAGCAGTGTTAATAGATCCGTTTTCGAACCCAGGGGCAAATCTGGTTGACAGTGGAAATGCTTCCCCATCTTAAGTGCTGATGTTATCGGTTTCCAAACAACAAAATGATGCTTTGATATCAACAAGGAACAAAGATTATGGGAATCCACAGTTGTCGAACAACAAGGATAAAGATCAACCTAGTAGTTCGACAACAACTTTGACAGAAGTTGCGCCGCCCATCATTCCTGAACTGACAATAAAACCGCCAAAGGGAGTAGTACACAAGTCGACATTTAATCCTCGTGCTAGAGCAGCACAACATTATAATATAGTGGAAGATCTGGCCCAATCACCATCCGCTATGTCGACACTTGAAGTACTGCAAAATTGCCCATCCCAAAAGCAGGCTTTATTATCAGCTATCGGTGGGATAGACCCAAAGGATTCCAATCTTGTATCCTTTAATCATAAAGGATACGATCCTCAGTTACCAGCTCAACTAGCTTTCCTCGTTCAAGTGAAAGCCCTCAACAAAACCGTTCACCGAACAATTATTGATGAGGGGGCATCTACATGTATTATGTTGATGAGTTGTTGGAAAACTTTAGGATCTCCAACCTTGTCACGATCTTTGACGACATTAAAAGCATTCGACGGACGAACATATACCCCATATGGTATTATAAGTAACTTGCAAGTTGAACTAGGGGGGAAAACAATAGAAATAGATGTTGAAGTAATTGACGGAAACCTCGATTACAACATCCTACTGGGAAGACCATGGATATATGCTATGGCAGCTGTTGTGTCAACCTATTTTAGGAAGATTGCATTTCCTTTCAAGGAGGGATTACAATTGTCGATCAACAAACTTTCCTCCCCAATGGTTCTCAAGTTATGGGAAACATTCCAATGATCCCTGGAAGCCCCCATTCGCTTCAAAATATCGGAGTAGACCTACTAAAAGACCCTATATTAATGGGAACTTTTGCCCTTCCACCTCCAATAAATCTGGCGGAAGTAGCATCAGTAGGAACCTCCAATATGATATCTTCAATTAAAAAGATCTCATAAAACAATATAAACATGGATCATACAAAGGTATTGCCTCCAAGCCAAATGGAAATATTGTAGCAATCAATTTTCTTGGCTTGGGGGGCAAACCCAAATCAACGCTCATCGAGTGTTTGGATAGATAGGTCTAAGGAATATGGCACCTCTTTAGATCCTTGGTCGCATGTACATTCTACAGACGAAGGAATCATTCAATCAATGATGATAGGAGAGGCACCATGGGAAGATTACCACCATCGCTCCCATCTTCCGAATTACCACGAAGATTATTCCAGCAACCTTAGTCATCCATCAGTTTTTGATTTTCTATCAAATACTGTAAACACGGTGGATTCCAAGGATGGTTCTTATCTCGTGTCGACCTCGTTAAAAAATGAAACAAGGAGTCATGAGGATAGTTCTTTTACTGTGTCAACCTCATTAAAAAATGAAACAAATCCCCTTTCCAAATCTCAAAGGTAAACCTTCATTCCAACCACCGAGTTGAATGCAATGAAGCTTGGGGGCATGCACCTCGATTTGCGTTATTATGCTGAGGGCATGCCAACTTATCATGAGCAGTGTTACTACAGGGTTCAAGCTCATTAAAAAATAAACCCGCATCGAGCAACTTTAACGTGGACTTCATGCTCATTAAAAAATAAACATAAGCAATGAGCGAGTGTTTCCACCAGTGTTTAAGCTCAATAAAAAATGAACCAATTTCTAGTAAATAACCGTCGTGAATGTAGTACTTCAGCCTTTAAAGCGTTGGTCGTGTTCTCATCATCACCTCCACTTTGTATTGGCCGATCATTCACCTCCCTTTGATTGTTTACCCCTTTTGAGGAACAGCTGCGAAGAGTGATCCTGTTAGCCATCCTTGTAACACTGCCGTGATTGGGAAATTCCAAACCTTACCTGGAATCAACTGCTACCCAAATTTATCACTCGTTCCTCAAAGACGAGTCTCCTTTAAGCTCTTTTCAACTGACTTGTAAAATATGAAAAGATTTCCAAGCTATTGGCCTCTCCATCTCGTTAAAGGGACCGGAAGTGCTATCCATCCTTTAGATTTTAATCTTTTTGGACCTGAGGGATTATTACACAAAAAGATCGAGCGCTTGTTTTATTCGGCTCGTTAAAAGTATCGAAAATTCATCCCTTCTGTATTGTTTTATACTTTTTCGGACTTAAGGGATTAGATGACGAAAAAGGATTTTTGGAGTTTCCTTTACGTCCCTTTTCAGACTCTCTAAAAGTGAAAAGGACCGAGTTATGTTTGTCGTCAAACTCGTTAAAACCTAATAGAGACAAACTTGTTAGCAGACAAGAACGAGTTTCACTATCACTAGGCTCGTTAAAATATAGCGATGGGTTTGCCCGAAGGGAAAATTATAGAACAAGCATATGTTATCCTCCTCAAGCTTGACAAAAATAAAGAGGTACCGGTTAGCAATGACTGGGGAAAATTTGGGAAGAAAACTTGAAGAAACTTCGTTGGTAGCAAGTCGCTCTTGAACATGACACTTTCACTCCGCATCCAAGTCGGGTTGGGTTGTTTTATTCACCGGTCACATCACCATGGTCACATCACACCATCCACATTTGGGGTTAATGCTACCAATCCATCATGTCAGTGTCGCCGATATGTTCAAGAGCAGTCACTCAGAGAATTCACCTGTGTCTCACCCGCTGCAATACATTTACACTCCATTCTTTCATGACCGCCACCCTGAACCTTATATCACCAGACCGTTTTCATCTCCATTAAAATCATTTGCTCCGTTCCATGTCATTGATGTGGGATTCATTAAGGCCCTCCTATGATGGATCGCTTCTTGTCGACATCAGCTCATTATCCAAGAAGTCGATCTAGGGACAACCCTTTCAGTACTTTGAAGCTTGCATGCCTCAATGGCAAGTTTCTCACTTCCGGCGACAGGTTTACATTAATGACCTTCAAATGAAAGATTTTGCATGGTGTTCGACGCCAAGTCCTTTATTCACACCACGTGAATTGTACTGCAGTACCTTAAGGGTCATTATCATTATCGGTGATTCCTCTCGCGCCTGTTAACAACTTACATCATTGGCTGGTAATCAGGCGATGTCTTTCCATGTTCGACTCTAGAACCTCTCTCACATGGATCGACTTGTACTTTGAGTGAAGATCGAACGAGACTGAAGACCTCAGATCTAGTTTCATCCATCTGGGCTGCGATATATATTCAGGAAAATAAAGACATCAAATGTACATCATTGCTGCACAGATAATCATCCAATCAAAGGGATGATGGCTCTACCAGAATCATCAGTCTACACTCAGACGATTGTCTGTCCTATGTACATGAAAATGAATTTATAAAGCTGAGCATGGGAATGCCCACCTTAGCTAGATCATGAAAATATTATGAAGATAATTTATTGTATTGTATCTTATTACAGGTCTCCTTCCAGCTTGAAATAACTTCAGATCCTCATGATAAAGCATTTCACCCGACATCAAAAAGATTAACGACCTCATGCTTTAGGGGCAACTGTTATAGACATTTTTGGGCACTACAAACCCAAGCATAAAATGTCCATAAACCAAGGGCTCCTAAGTCCCTAAATGTGTTGTTCCAACCCCTAAAGGAACAAGGTCAACTGATTACAGCTTCTCCCAGAAGTTCTCCATGAAAAACTACTCAGAACTGGTCAAAACAGGATCATTTCACCTGCTCCATAGGCAAAGTTCGTTGCATCTCACCTAAGTACACTCAGTGGGTGCGTTGCATTTCAAAAATCCCTTCTATGGGGTGTGATGGGTGAGAAGAGACAAATGACAGTGTCAATCCACGAGGTGGAGAAGCATGGAATCTTCCAGAAACTTATCCTGTGGCACTTGCCTCTCTGAATTCGACCAAGGATGAGTAAGAGATCATCAATCTCCAAGTGGAAGCAAGAACTATCAGAGGGAAGAAACTAATCAAATCACAAGCTAACTCGTCTCCCTTACAGACATCTATATATGGATCCCTCATCCCAGAGATCCAGAGGCTGGAATTTTGCATCTTGTAAGGAATTGTTGTTGGTTTCTTGAGGCAACATCATAGTGTTGGGTGATCTAAGCTTTGCATGAGGTGAAGAAGGGCTTACTTGCTGAGAGGATGATGCTGGGTCAGAACAACTAGTTGTCACTCCCTTGGCTCTTTCTTGATTATTAATAAAACTATTCAAGTTTTCCTCCATACTCTTGTGTAATCTATGTTTTGTGCATTTGTATGGTCAATTTACATACGATCCTAGATTATTTATGATAATAGATCCATGTTCTCGTATAGTGTTATGCTACTTTGATTCTACAGGTACTCCGTGAAGCTGGGTATACAAGAAAGCGAGTAGCAAAGGACTATCAGAAGAGAGAAGAATCAAGCAAGGAACCAAGCGCAAGACAGAGGTTGGTCTCCTTTATTCTTCTCTCATCTATCTTTCATAAAGGAAAACAAAAATAGTTTTACTTTGTTTGTTTCTAAGGCAGCTACCCGCCTTAGTGGGATTATCAGTTCTGCATAGACACTTTTCCCTGTAACAGAGTGCCCTCAGAACAACCCAAAGTCTACACATGAAGAGATACCCTAATGTTCTGATCTAGGATTATGGCTTCGTGAATCGATACCTATCCACCTGATGCCACTAATTGAACAACAAAGGAGTTTAGTTCAAGATTCAAAGCTATGACATTAGGGCATCCTTCCTAGTGGGATGATTCCCTACCAAAATTGATAGATGATGTAGGGTTTATGAAGGATTCCAGAAAATGGAGAGAGGATGGCGATGGAATTGGTATATCAGTGAGAGACTATGCGAATTGCTCCACTGTGAAACCAGAAGACTAAAGACCTAATGAGTCCTAACTAGTGAAAAGGGTATTCCAAAAAACTAATGGAGTGGGGAATGCAAAGACCTGATCCGGTGAAACCCTAGGTTCAACAACTTGCAGAGCTGGTAAACCATTCACGTCCGGTGACCCCATGGTGTTATGCTGAGGTGGAGACTCAATCCAGATCAACATTGAGTCATAGGGGTTAGTTGAATAATCAACTAGATATTCGTCCATCTCATCAATACGAATCTTGACATGTAGATGTTGAATGCTTCCTTGATACCCGACAGACAATAACCCTATTCCACAAACCTGAATTCAATGCTCGTGTAACTCCACCTGCTAGAACAATCACAAAGAAAGGATCCCATCTCAAAACCACTAAGATAGTTGTAGTTTGTTGGGGATGCTTACCCGAAGCCTTGTGCGAGGCGCAAATGCAATTTTCTGAAAAAATTCAGATCCATTTTCCTCCCCATCTACTTTCTTTCTCCCAGTGCTCATAATTGTATGATCAAGTTAACGATATTAGATTACAATGCTTAGTCACTAAGCCCTTGGGTTCATATATTTTGAATTTCCCAAGTGAGAACCTATACTAAAGATGACTAATTTATTTTCCTTGCATGCTTTGGGTCCTTTATGAAATGATGGCCCAACCAAAAACAATGAGGGATAAAAAATATTTCTCTTCGCCTCTTAAAAAAATGAAGCATTGAACCCTTGAAAATGTTCGATAAGATAGTTCACCTACAACAATATTATTTCATACATACTTAGGCAAAAGATGAGGTTTTTTAATTTCACCACAATTCCCTTAAATAATTAAGGCCCTCTTATAGGTACCAACTACCAATATAATCTATCATCTTATTTTCTTCATCAATAAGCCATGGAGTTGACATTCTCTACAAGAAATAATGTAGTATAGTTGTGGAAACAAAAAGTTAGAGACGATTGAATATAACTTAATATATTTGTTATCCCATAAAATAAAAAATAAAACATGCATAGGAGCTTATTAGATATCCCAACTAAGATTAAGGCCCAAAATTATATTTGTAGCACATATGACATCTAATATATAAGAAGCCATATAAAAGGTAGGAACAACCTCAAGCTCTGCCTTTGCCTTATGTACTCTATCGATCATACTATTAATTTGATTGGATAAAAGGCCACCCAATTGAATAACGCTCTTGTTGTGGCCACTATGTAAGATAATGAAACCCATGTATCTATGAATCATGAACAACATTTCTCTCCATACAATTATGATATAAATCTCATCAGATACATGTATAGTTCTCTCAATCTTGTGATAGCAAATGAACCATTGGATTTGTGAAAGAATCCTTTATCTTCCTTCCACCAACATACCAAAATATTTCTAACATCATGTATATCATAAAAATAATTCACAAAGGGAGTAACTATAAGGACTTCAATTTTTTAGAAACCTATAATAATTCTCCAAATTCTTAGTTAATAAAGAGCCCACTCATTGACCTTCTCCTCCACAATAATACTCTTATTTAGATTGATGTGGTTAATAATCCACTCAATAGCCTTAGATTAAGGAAAGAGAGATGCTCTCACTACAATAGTGTGTGAATGAGACTTTATTATGTTCATGAAAACTTTTTTATTATCTCCCTAATGGTCGAGTCACTAAGAGGGAATACATATGAATAATATTCTTATTGAAACAACTAGTACAATTCATTCCACCCTATAAAAGGAATTTGATTTTTTGTATTAATTTCAGTGCCTTTAAATAGTGGTCATGTTATATGTTCCTCAAGTGTAGGGAACTGAATTATAGGAATGTATTCTTCCTAAGGATTCTCAATATTCATTAGTTTCTTTTGGGAAGCCTCCCATATTTCCTCAATTTTCCCTCTATGAGATTTAGCAAGAAGTTCAATAGGGTTTTCCTTGGTAGCATTATACTTGTACCATAATTGGTATATAACAAAGTAAGAGGGTGACTATGTCTATGAACAACTATTTCAACATCTATGTTAAGTAGATTGGTGCATATTTTTAAAATAAAAAACAACATGAATTCAATAATGCAACTAATCCATTGATAATGACTGTGAGAAGAGAATTCAAAACTAGTTATTAATGCCAAAATGATGAATCACGCCCCCAAATCAACTTCACCAAAATGCGCACACAAATTCAAATTTAAAATGTTATAGTTTCATAAAATACCTACACTGAGGAATAGGAGAAAACAAGAAATTTGACATATAGAGATTCACAACCATACTTGGCTTAGGTTTATATGTTGATCATGCATAGGGGCACACCATACAATGAAATTTCCCACCAATAATAACTCAACTCTAAAGCAATAATCTTGATTGATCAACTAAGCTCCCTGACACATAGAAAGCCTTATGGCAATGTTTAACCCTCAACTATATTATTTGAAATCATGCTTAAGATGGTTTAATTAGTGGCAAAGTTTGGATTGTATAACCAATGGATAAAATATTAGCAACATGATGATTAAATCTAGCTTAATCCTATTTAGATTTTACAAATCCTAAAGAGTAAACAATGATTGGGAATTTTAGTTGTTGCATTGGTTAACTAGTGGCTAATAGATTTTCCTTTTTGATGGTTGATCAAAACTTTGTAGTTTTGATCAAATTTTCATTGTACATTATGGAAAAGTGTGTTTCATCAAGTGAGGATATGAAACCTTGAAAATCATGCAAGGAGACCACCAATTGAATTTTAAATGGTAAGAAATGAAAGTTTAAATGGTACAATTATAACCTTATTGGCAGTTGAAATCCACTTTTCTTTATTTGCTTCATATTCTTCATTTGAGAAAGCAAGGTGGTCACTAATGAGAAACCATCAATGAAGTGACTTCATGTCCTTATGTCAATCCCTTCATTCCTCTTTTGTTTTTATGCTCAAAATAACTTTCTCAATGATGCATGAAATACACTTTACATTGACTCTCAACTTATCTTTTTATTAATGCCTTGAAAAACTTATTATTCACATCCATTTTCACTTTCTTGTCAATGCATCATACTTGCTACATGTACCTAGAAAAAAATTTCATCAATGCTTAAAATAGATTTTCATTGGTGCTTGAAACCGAATTTATTTTGTCGCATAACTTAGTTCATTTCAATGATGCAAATTGAATTTCATGCAATAATAAAAGTGATTCACCTTCACTAATATATAATAATTCCAATTCAAACTTAGGCTTTAGGATTGAATATTCTTTTTTATTTTCTCAAGACAGAATATACTAACTAAACTATATTGTATGCATGAAATCATATAAATGAAAAATGCACAAAATTACTTTGTCAGATTACTTTATCAAATTACTTTTTCAAATTATCAACCAAGGCTTGTGTACTTGTGAAGTGTATGTGCACAATATATGCTAGGTTTTTTTTTAATCAAAAGATCAAATCTAAATACAAAATGTAAATCTAATCTATTCAAGACCAATTCCTATTAAGTGTACACACATGTTCTTCCTATAAGACTTTTAAATTAAGATGAACTTGAAAACAACCTATGATAGAATGTGATTAATCAAAGAAAACTATTCTAAGGGTAGGAATTGAAAAACTATTCTATTGAGAAAAATTAAAACTTTATGCTAGTGAACTAAATGGAAAACTATTCTATTGAGCATAATTGAAAGTCTATGCTATTCAACTTGAAATAAATATATTCTATTTTACTTGAAATGAAATTGTTTTAAATTCTTTGAAATCAATTCTATTTTAACAACACCTAAGGAAATATAGTTATGAAGCAGAATTGAAACTAACTTGAAAGGAAGTGATTGCATTGAAAAGTAGTGATTTAAATCGAAAGTATTTATAAATCCAAGAATAGCATCAAATCTCAGACTAAGTGAGGAATTTAAATAACCAAACTAATAAAACAAATGTTTTTGTTGTTTTTATTTTTAATGTTGAGCGCTCAACTTGTTTCAATCAAAACAATAATGAGGAAACTATGCATGAAAACAGAGCATAGTTCAAAGTAAAATACATTTAACTAATTGAAAACCATAACAAAAGAACTACCAAAGAAGAATGAAATCAAACAAAACTATACTATCGCACAACTCGTCAAGGGTCACTCCTGGTGAGTGTGAGGCATGAAAACTCAAATCAATGAATCGTATAATCAACACATTCATATAAGAACAAAGTAATTTCATTTACTAGAAATAAAGTCTCGGAGAGTAACAATAATTACAGAGCTAAAACTTAATTTTCATTGCTTCAGATCAAGGAAATTTATACTATTATTAACCAACAACTTCTAAGAAAACAACGCTGAGAAGCAAGTTCTTCGATCGACACTTAGGTTTCCTAATATATATATATATTCTTCATGATTTTCTACGAGAAGAGAAAATCATGAAGGTCTTCGATCAACACATAACAACACATCATCATGTTCAAATATCTACTCTTGCTCACTTGATTCCATGCTTTTTTGATGATGAAATTGTTTCCCTTGAAGTCCTGCATGAGAATAGACCAGGTTTGACTTTTTCTTTGACCAATCAAATTCTCGAATTCTATGATCTTCCAGGTAAGCGTGATAGGTGGATATCCTTGCACTTGACATTGGCACTTATCCATGTATCTTGTTCATCTTTAAACTCTTGAGAACCTGTTCAACTTGGAATTGGTTGCAAAATTTCTGATTAGCTACAAAAAATGTACATTTCAGTAGCCATAGAAATATTTCAATCAATTTCACAAAGAAATTATAGATTATGAGTTATGAATGAATGATACCTTATGTTATGGTTGAGGATGACCTGGATGACCTTATAACTTGTAAATGTAGCAAAAACATATATGGAAAAAGTGAAAGGAAAGGGAAAAATGGTTTCATAATGAGGACAATTCAGGGATCTAATATTCCCACATGTTGAAGATGCTGCATGTCCTCATGCACAAAATTTCAAAATTGAAGATATGTCTTGTCACTAAAATCTCTCTGATGCTTAGATAAAAACATCCAAGTTTGTTGATGTCATTTTTCTCTATACATTTAGTGACCACCAAGATTTCCTCATCAAAATATGTCCTTGTAAACCTTTAACTTTTTTCTAAGAACCTTGTTATTTGCATTAAGTTTTCGTTCCTTTTTATACCAATAACATATTCTTAACAACATAGTCTCATTTTCGGTTTTCATTATTTCATTGTCATCCTTGATGTGTTTATTTAACAACTCTAGTTCATATACTTCTTGATTTAAGGCATTAATAATGTATTGTTCTTTGTGGGAAGTACTAGGGTCAGTCATAGCAACATCATTATGTAAATAATATTCATAAAATTCATTTGCCATAGGAGAATTTACCTTTCCCTGCATCCTTTGTTCTAAATTCTCCAAGTAATCGTAGATCTATTGTTGAGCAATATTGATCTCAGGAGTCTTTCTTGCTAAACTTTTATAAGATGGAGGTTCTACTATTACTTATATCTCAACATTGTCTCCTTCATCAAGATCAGCAGTTTTTTGGGGCCCTTGACTTTTCTACTCAATTAAACGCTTAGAAATCCTTGTACTTCTCCTTAATTTTTGTTTGGGCTCTGTTAGAGTCGGTCTGGTCAGTGCTCTATCAGAGATCAAAACTCTTTATGCAGTTCATGTTTAGGTGTCTCGCTCCATTCACTCAGCTGCATTCCGCTAGGGGCATGCCATAATTTGATGGAGAAGGTCATGCTAGTCATTTCCCCTCATGTCTTGTTCCTGCTGGCTTATGTCTTTGTGTCAAATAATCAAAAAGTCCATAACAGTTAAGGTCTGGTCCTTTAACAGACAAAAGTCATTTTTGGTCATTAGGTCTAGGGATTGATCAATTTGGTCTTTGAATATGTCCAGTAAAGCCATGTAGGCCAAAGTGATGTTCTTGCAAAGTAATGATCCGCAGAGTTTCATCATCATATTGATAAACATCGACTGTTCTTCAAAACTCTGTTTTGAAGAAAAGTCAAACAGTGCTATTGGTGACAAAATTTTCAAAAGGGGTCGACAGTTGATTTCTTCAGATGCAGTCATGGTTTCCGTGGCCGAATGTCCTGTCGTGCAATCCTTGCAAAGAGTGCCGAAAATTTTTTGAGCTAAAATTTCAAAAGGAAAGTGAAAATCAGTGTGTTTTAAAGTAAGTGAAAAAGTGTCAAAACATAACATTAGAAAAATGGGTTTTCAAGGAAGCAAAAATTTAACCCATCAATTCCAAGGCTATATATATACAAGTTTTCATCAAAATCAAAGGCATTGTGCTAATCCAAGCCTTGGAGAAACGTTGCAAAAGGTGTGAGTGTGCATCGTGAGTGTTTGAGGGAGTTGGAGGCAGTTTGAAGGAGCACGGCGCATATACTCAGGGGCGCGGCGCACACAGAGGGCGCGGCGCACACAGAGCCTGCCCGCAGTTCAAATTTTCCACAGGCGCGGCACATACCCAGGGCGCGGCACACTGGGTTTTGCGCACGACGCACACAGACCAAGGGCCGAAACAAGGCCAAATCACCTCCAAATTTTTGTGAAGCCCATCAAATTAAAAGGTAGGCTCTTTGACATCATTGGTTCATCAAGTTTTATAAATGATATGGTGGTTTATAGCGATGTTTGAATGCAACCAAATTCAATAAAATCAACCATAAGAAATCACCAAAAAACCATGATGGCTAGGGTTGCTAAAGTGGGTTGTTAGTGCCAAGGTTCCATTCCACCCATCATTTTCCCCTCACCTACCATTTTTACTATCCTCCCTTTCTCATTTTTCCTAATATCCCTGCCCTAAATTACTACCAAACCCTCCACTATTTGGTCAACATAACATCCCAAACCCTACCTTGTTTAAACCCCAAACCCTACCCTATCGAAATACCCAAACTCCTCCCATATCCCTAAACAAATTTCTCCCTATAACCCCTATTCCCATTACATTACTCCCCTCCTAATACTCCCTTGTTTCATTGTTCCCCTTGGTGGCAGATATCAAAGCAACACCCAGCTTCACCATCATCAAAGGGGCAGCCTAAATACAGTTTATAAACAGCAGTCATGGCATTCGAGGTTTCATCAGAGTATGAGGTGGAGACCCACAGTAATATAACTTCAGGAGAACAGGCCCCTAGGAGACATCACAGGAGTGGAAAACATGTTAGGGATGAGCCAAACACCCTCACTGAGTTGTAGGCATGCCCTCTTGCTATGTCATGTTTCTAGCATTTAGCATGTCTTGAATTTTGTCAAAGGGTGGCAAATGTCAGAGTTCATCATGAGTTGGCCCGTCTTTTTGCACTTCACCTACATGGAGGTCAGTCTATCTTGGCTGGGGTCACTTTCACATTGACACCCAAAACCGTATAAGTGGCAACAGGCATACCAAACATTGGAGAATAGTGGCATAAGAAGAAGAAGGTGGAGAGGCATCATTATGAGCCTTACATTAAGGCCAGTTGTTTGAGTCAGCTCACGAGAGCTTTCCCATTCAGATTTCTAAGAGATGAGTATGCTCTGCTCAGGAAATTGATCATGAAGTAATTCAGTTGTGAGGGGAGGTTTTCTCGCCTTTATGCCTATCACATCAGGTTTCTCATGCACTTTACCAGGGTGCGGATGATGAACCTCCCATTTTTCATTTGCGGGAACATAGAGAGGATGAAAAATTTCATGCAGCACAAGACCCCTCAACAGCAGCTCAACAGTGTTTATCACTTTTCTCTTATCCGGATTTTGGTGGATCATCAGTTGGGATTGCAGGGTATTGCTTGGGAGGAGTTCATCTCTCGTGACTTCTTTAGTGCTCCACAGGTAGTATCATAGGCAGAGCATGAGATAGGTGGCCCATCTCATCAGTATGAGCGACATGAGACTGCTACTATGCCAGTATACATCACCTATCAGAAAGGCAGTAGACCTTTGTTTGCAGCAGCAAAGTGAGTGTTATCTCCACCCAGGGTGGAAGGGGCCTCGCTTCCGACATCGGCATCACATGAGCAGGGTAGAGGTAAGGAGCTAGTGTAGGAGGAAGGGCCATCAGGTGAACGAGAGACCGAATTCGTTCTCCTCAATGATGATGAGACAGATACAGAACCAACAAATGCAAAGCTTACAGAGATCACCCAGGAGTAGCAATCAGTGATTGAGGCCTTATCCCTTGACTTGGAGAGGGCCAAGTGGAACATGAAGTACCTGGAGTAGAGAAACAAGTAGCTTGAGGATCAACAGGCGATTATGGAGCTACAAAACATTCGTGAGCATCGCCAAGCTGCTCAAAGGAGAAGAGTTGAGCTCACATCATTGGAGCAAGAGATCAATGAGGATAGGGAGGCCCATCTCGAGAGTGTGAACATGCACTCGGAGAGGCTACTGGAAAAGGCTGATTAGGACCTTTCCTTGCTGAGACACATGGCTTATCGTTACAGGACACAAAATATGAGTGCAAGGGCCCGGATAAGGAGCTTGAAGGCGAAATTGAGGAAAGCAACAAGAAAGGCAAAAGAGGCAAAAGAGAAAGATCAGCTTTGAACCTTGGCTGAGGCTTCTTTGGCCCATCATAACACCCCATATAGAACCTCCAGCCCAAATTTCAAGAAATTTGGGGAATTTTTGGTCACATGAAAAATTTTTGGGCAAAACACAGGGTTTTTCTCTCTGTGGCGCGGTGCTAAAAATATAGAGCTCCAAATGAGGAACGGTTTGCATTTTTGGATTCAAAATGGAAAATCACGACTACGGTGCCAAGACAAGAAATTTTGGCAAGATATGAGTCTCCAAAAGGTCAAAAAACACCCAAAAATGGCCTCTCTGCCCCTTTTTTGACACATAGGAAGCAGTCTTGGGAGAATGGAGATTTGGAGGGGCAAATGAGCACCAAATTCAGAAATTCCAGTTGGGTTAGAAAGTAGACTGGACAGGCTTTCCAAAAAGCCCACTTGGGCACATTTTGGACACCTGCAAGTGCCCCAAAACAGGCCCCAAAGGAAAAATTGCCAAATTTGCTTCCGTTTCTCGAAATTTCGATTTGGGACTTCTCCAAGTGGGCCCGCTCATCTACACTTCGGTTTTTTGGCACCTAAGGTGGCATTTAAAGTATTTTTTCCCCATATTGGCTTCTATCCAAGTGGTGAAGGAAGGCAAACAGTCACCCAAGCCATTTGTCATGTTTGTAACGCTGCACCTGTAGCTGATGGTTGGCTCTTCATCTCCATTTTGTAATGATTCGAGTAACTCCCCAACCCTTGGGTGTTCTATCTCTTCATGGCACATTCTATATATTGTATGTAAACCATTTGCAAAGGGTTGGTTAGTTTGTAACTTCTGGGAGACTGTGGGAAAGAAACTTTGTTTCTTCATTGTGTATTTTTGACAGAGAATTAATGAAAGGCAACGACTCCGTTTCATGAGATTCTTGTGGTTGTGAGTGTAGCAAATGTGTCTCTTATGTTTTCATATGTATTTCGTTATGTTTCATAATTCAATTCATGTTCATTTCCAGTGAAATTTTCTGAGTGAGATTAGGTAGAATTCAATTTTATTGCTCTGCCTGTGGGAAAATTTCATGTTCAGTGTTCTTCTTCTGTTGAAAAGGATTCATGTTCCTATGCCCTTTTCACACTCCTCAGCAATCTCTTCGTCCCGTGTTATTTCAAACTAAATTGCTACACTTTCCGCCTGCCTTGCCTCACGAAGTAATCTGTGCCTTTGTATTAAATTCTCTGTTCTTTGTTGACCGTTGGTCCCATACCATCCCAGAAGCTCGGTCATTCATAAAAATTGTTTCTTGTATCCATATTCACTTACTAGCCTAAGATCAATATTTCATTGTAAGTCATCTCAGACCGTTTTTTGCTTATCTATTCACTAAGCGTGACTCGGAGAGAGCCCTCTCCTGTTCTGGTAGGGCTAGCTACCAGACTGAGCGTGGTTTGTGGTTACCCTCAATTATGCCTTCCTTCAGCCTAGGGTAGATTTAGGTGCTAACATAGTGGCGACTTGACTGGGGAAGAAACTGAAATCAAATCCCCTTGTTTCTTAATAATTCTAAGCTTCCGGATGACGAGCTTAGGATCGGATAGGCTGAATAAGTTGGTTGTGTCTTGTGATTTTTCTCAATAGCACGCTGGCTTCGAGACGATATACTAGAGCCAATCCAAACCCGGATCCTCCTCATATCTATGAAAATCCCAATTTGATTCCTAGACTCCTTTGTCAAGAAAGCACCATAACTCCCATGTTCAAATCCCATTCATGTCCTGACATTTTTTAGTATCTTGAAGAGCTTGAGTTTGACGAGCGGTTTGAAATATCATTGTTTGAGTCCAAGTCCGAAAGGGCTGTTGATTATACTGTCCCCAATCCTCAATTTCTTGTAGATCTAGAAACAGAAAGAGCTAACCGATTAATTAATAATTATACTGCAACACAGCCTCAAACTCCAATTGCTAGCCCCTTACAAACTGTGCAAACTCCTCCAACACCTCCAAGGCCAAATCCACGAAGAATGATGGCTGCCCGTTTTGCACCCCTGGTTCTGCCTCAAATTCTAGATGATATGCCTGCAGATTATCAAAGCAAAATCTTGTTTTCTGATGGCACTCCTAACAGCATTACTTCTCAGCAACATGTGGACAAAATGGCAGACTTCTATGAACTTCATGAGATCGATGTGGAGAATGTGGCAATGAGACTCTTTGTACAGACATTTGTAGGTGAAGTGAGGAAATGGTTCAGAGGTTTGCCGGCGGCAAGTATCACTACCTTGGCTAAACTACAAATACAATTTTTCAACTGATGGGAAGTGAAAAAGAATCCCCTTTAGATTCTGGCTGAATATGAGCAAATCAAATGAAACGTCGGTGAGTTGGTCCAAGATTATTGTGTTAGATTCAATACAGTTTACAATGAAATTCCAGATCATCTAAAGCCACCCATGGGACTAGCTATGATGAAATTTCCAGATGGTTTTGACGCTGATATGGCCTACCAATTAAGAGAGAGAGAAATGGCCACAATGGAAGACATGCAGAAAATCGTGGTCAGCGTTGAAGCAAATCTGTTGTCCAAAAGAGCTAGAGCGAAAGCAGAAAAGAAAGTCATTGTTAAGGAGGAGTCTTCTTCAATGGATCAATTACTCAAAAAGGTAGAGCAGATGCTTGAAAGGGTGAAACTCGACAAGCCTGAGCCACAAGTTAGGAATCCTAACTTCCGTGGCCAGCAGCAGCCACAATATAGAATAAGACAGAGAGATCAGCGAACCCAAGAGCAGGTAGCACAACAGCTAGTACAGACACCTTTGCAGCAGAATTTTGTGCATGGACCGGAGTCAGATGAGGACGGGAATGTAATAGGTGAAGAAAACCACCTCTTTACTCCAGATGAGCTGCCTACTTACATTACCGAAGAAGAAGAGTGTGCGGTGAGTTCAGCTGCGCACAAAGATGCAGATTTCATCCTAGCTAGTGACACTGTTTTACAAGAAGAATCAGAGGAATATCAAAGGGGGTATATGAATGCTTTGTCCGCACAACAACAATGATATTCACTTAGAAACAGAGATGTGCCAGCCAAGCCAATTCAACAAAAGGAAAGGAGGCGATTGGTCAGGAGAGCAGCAAATCAAAATCAGCAGAACAATCACAGCAGTAAGCTGCATCAAAGGAAAAAGAAAAGAAAGAAATCCCAGTCAAAGAGGTAGAAAAGACTCTCGCCTTTAGCTTAAAGAATGAGATTTATAAGTTAAAGTTATCCATTCCCTTGACTGAAATAATGAAGAACAGCAGTTATAGAGCACAAATATCTAAGATGTTGAATTTGGACACAATGTCCGACATGGTAAATGTAGAAGATGATCAGTCTGAAATGATTTTTGGGCTAGCATTGAATGGTGAGTCTCTTGACAGCGATGTGCCACCCTTTTATATCAGTTTAAGATTGCATGATTTTGTGTTACATAATGCCATGTTCGATCTGGAGCCTCTCACAATCTCATGCCCAATGCTATCATGGATAAGCTTGGTCTGGACATCACCCGACAGTACCACGATCTCTATTCATTTGATTCTAGCAGAGTAAGATGTATAGGACTCATCAAAGACTTGGTTGTGAGTTTGGATCAGCTTCCCATGAAAAATGTTTTGATGGATGTGGTGGTAGCAGATATTCCTCCAAGGTTTGGGATGCTTCTTTCCAGGTCTTGGGTAGCGAAATTGAAAGGGACACTACAGCTAGATTTCTCCTATGCAACGATTCCAGTGTTTGGACAAATGAGGAAATTATATGGGGAACAAAAAAATGAAATATATGATCACCAGCAAGGAGAAACCAATAAATCATCCAATTAAATATGTACATACAGATTTAGAGTCTTTTGTTTTGTATTCAGATAGTTTAAATGATATAGATAGTCAGTTAGTAGAAGCAGATGATATTCCGGAAATAACAGAAAATTTCAGAGAAATTTTGAAGAAAGAAGGACAAGAAAAGCAGAAAAATGTTGGGCAATCAGCTGAAAGTAATGGATAGCAAGCAGACAAGGCACATCAAACAAATTTCCAGCACTTACAAGAGGAGGAAGAAGGCTTGTGGGCCATGGATTTTGATGGAGCAGTAGGAAATGATGGCGCTGGAATTGGAATTTGGGTATGCAGTCCTTTCTCCGCCCCAAACAAAGTGCCTAACAGCGCGAGGGTTTGCTCTTACAAGCTGGCCTTTGAGTGTTCAAACAATGAAGCTGAGTATGAAGCTCTGATTGCTGGCCCGAAGATTCTTAGAAAGCTGAATGCTAAAAGGATTTCGGTATATGGCGACTCCGAATTGGTAATAAAGCAGGTCAGAGGTGAGTATCAAGCAAAGCATCCTAGGATGCAGGCCTACCGTAATGCAGTTTCAGACATCTTAAAATTATTTTCATAATACACCTTGACATGTGTACCTCGTATACAAAATAGTATTGCTAAGGCTCTTACCAAGGCAGCAAGTAGTTTGAAAATCCCAATGAATTCTACTAATAAATTTGAAATCCATGTCAAGCATCGTCCAACCATTCCGGACAATCAGAGATATTGGTAAGTGTTTCAAGATGATGAGGAGATTAATGATTTTTTGCAAAACAAAGGCAAGTTCAAAGAAACCTCAATTGATGTAGAAAACGACGATGGTAAAGGGAATGGTACAGATAAAGTGCAGATCAATGAAATGGACGTGTTGCAGCTGAAGAATAACATTATTCCTAAAGGCTTGATACCTCTAGAAGAACTTTTTGATCAAGATGATGTAGCCTGCAAGCCAACATTGCAGCCAACGGAGAAGGGGGTAGAAGAGGTCAACATCGGAACCGCTGCCAATCCTAAGTTGGTAAAATTGTCTAAAGCATTGCCGCCAAAGATCAAGGACAAATATATCAGTTTGATGGCTTCTTTTGCAGATGTGTTTTCTTGGTGTTAACACTCGAATTTGCCTCAGGATGAGGAAGGAAAAACTCAAGGCAACATCAAACCACGCTCGGCCTCATAGCTAGCCCTACGAGGACAGGAGAGGGCTCTCTCCGGGTCAATCTCGGAAAAATATAATAAACGAGGCTCGAGATGATCGAAATTGTAACTAATCTTAGGCTAGGTATTAAGTGCAGAAGTTCAAAGGTGAGTGTTTTGGGGTTTTTGTTGAATCAAAGGGAAAGGCAATTTTGGGTGCGGGGATGAGACACAGTTTCTGCAGAGGTCTGATTGGAGCAAGGAAGGCAATTGTTTGATGCCTTAAAAAGCAATGAGGTGAATAGATCAGACAGGTGAAGAGCTAAGGAGAGCAAGAAAACCTCAAGAGTTCTCCTTAAGCAGATGAAAACATAGGATATCAAACAAACTTAAAGGCAGAGCATTACAGATTATGAATTCTACCTTAACACTTCATTTGTTCAATTGCAGAAGATGAGAGAGGGAAAATGATACATATAAAAAACTTACAAGTACTGAAAGAAGCACACCATCAAGACATAAAGCCACAAGAATTCCAAACAGTGCTGCAAAACCCTGGTCTTTCCTTTGCCAAAATGCTAAAGTAAAATGTACAATAAAGTCTCCAAGCCTCTTCCCAAAGAGTCCAACCATGAAAATGACTAAGAAAATACATAATATAGGCAATCCAACCCATTCCCTTGCCTCTAGGGGTCGAGCTCATCATCCTAGGAGCTGTTTCAACCAATTCTAAACAAAGCACTACAATCTAGACAGTCAAAACAACTTGCCTCTATAAGGTAGGAAACTGATTCATTCATTTAATTTTCACTTTTTAGTGAATGAATCTTCTAGAACAAGTAATAAAGTGCCAAAATTACATCATGTTGCATTAATTTCATCAATAGGAGTGAAAAAATCCATCATAAGTCAAAACTGGTCAAACTGGCTACGTTTCCTGAGCTGAAGATGAAAATTGTGCCAAAAAAACCCTGATGCGCCGCACGCCTTTCCACCTACTTTTGGGGCACTTCCCGGCATCCAAATTGAGCTCACGATAGCTCGTTGGAAAGGTATAGATGTCTACTTTCCAAAACAAGTAGAATTTTCCAATTTAGTGTCCACTTACCCCTCCAAAAGGGCATTCTCCCAAGGCTGCTTCCTGTGTGTCCAAAAAGGGGCAGTGAGGTCATTTTTTGCATGTTTTTTGACCTTTTGGGGACCCAAACCTTGATGAAATGCCTTGGAAATAGATGAGCATGTATATTTAATCATGAAAGATCCAAAAATGCAAACCATTTGTGATTTGGACATCCCAATCTTATGGGTCGCGCGCTGCGCGCTACGCGTTGAGCCAAAAAACCTGTTTTTAGAGCCAAAAATTCAAAATTGACAAAATTTTCTCCAAATTCCTTGAAATTTGGGCTGGGGGTCCCCAATCAAGTACCATGCTCAGCCAAAGAGGCTTTGGCCAAAATCTGAAGATGATCAAGCTCCTTTTGTCTTTTTTGCTTCTTGACCGCTTTCTTCAATTTTGCCTTAAGACTCCTAATTCATGCCTTGCAAACTAGGTTCCGGACCTTGTAATGCATAGCCATGTGTTTCAATAATGCATTGTCTCTGTTGGCCTTTGTCAGTCGCATCATAATCCTGCTCATAGTTTGACTCGGTCTTTGACATGTTTTTGAAGACAAGATAGCTGGAATATATATATGCTGATGTGTAAACTGTGTGCACAATTCCCTGTAAAATGTTCTTTTGCTCTAAAAATGCTGTGACCAAGGGGACACAAATGCACAAGGGAATATTAGGAAAGGGGAAAAATTAGGGAATTAGGGAATTTGGAAATAAAAACAAGGGACTTAGAAAAGGGAAGGGAAATGATAAGGATAATGTGTTTTGTAATAGAGGTGAGGGACTAGGATTTGAGGGATTATAGTGTAGGATGAAGGAGGGAATTAATGGGGAAAAATAAGGGTGAATTTGGGAATGGGAAACAAAGGGAAATGGAGAAATAATGACAACCTTGGTTACACTCTGTTTTTGAAACCCTTACAACAATTTTTTGCATTCAAACCCTACAGCAATTTCATTGACAAGGAGGGCTCTCCACTTGGATTTCAAAGGCAAACATATCATGAAACATTACATTTATCTTTCAAAAACCAAGCACAAGTGATAGATGTGAGCCTACCTGCAATTTTGTGCAGAGAGGGGGCGAGTTCATGCACTTCTAACCAAATTTCGGGCTTAAAACCCCAGTGCGCCGCGCGCCTTACCCAACGCGTCGCGCGCCTCTGATGCGCCGCGCGCGTGTATTTTTGCACTGCAATTTCTTGCCTGATGCGCCGCGCGCTCCTGATGCGTCGTGCGCATAATCCAACGCGTCGCGCGCACCTGAAACTGCTCCAACTTCCTTACAAATTCACAACTTCTCTTTGGAACGATTCTCTTCACTCTTGGCATGCAAAATGAGTTGAAAATGTCATGAAATATCTTTATAAAGACTCCCTTTTTATTTTTTCTTGGTCCATGACCCATTTTGTAATGTTTTGTCGTTGACACTTTTTTAGGATTAATAGACTTCTGACCTTTTTGGTTTCCTCCTTAAATTTGGTTGAAATAATGATTTTCTTTGCAATTCTTTGCAGGGATAGCTGTGATATGATCTGGCAAAGGAGACCAAGGCTGCGCTTGGACGATTCAAGAACTGAAATTTTTGAAGATTTTTACAAAAATGAGATGACGACTTATCTTCAAAACAGATTTTTGAAGAGAAGTCCTAATTTATCTGTATAATGATGAAAAAAATTGAAGTAACCACCTATCGAGGACATCCCTCTGGCGTGCTGGTCTTCTTAGACTTTGCAAAACAAGACTGACTCAACCCAAGACCTAATGACCAAGAACCATTGTTATGACCCAGAAATTTGAAACAAGACTGTACATGACCTTTGAAGACTTGTTTTTATGAATAGACCTGAACCAGCAGTGCCAAGCACGAGGGGAATGAGTAACACAAACCATTCCGTCAGAGTTATGGCATGCCTAACGAAATGCAACTAATCGAAACTGATGGGACACCTAAACATGAAATACAAAAAAGAGCCTTGATCTCTGACGGAGGGTTAACTAGACCGACTCTAACATTGGCTCCAATGGGGATGGTAGCTCCTTGGAGGTGCCAAGAATGGCAGATCTTTGGGAGAGCAGACCGTGCCTTCGTCCATTGGGCAATGGAGTCAAAAACTCAAACTAAAATGCATGACTGAAAAATGATGACTCGATGACACAAATTGACTCTCACTCAACTAAAAACTGACTCAATACTTAAACACAACCGACAAACTGGAAATGATGCTCAAAGTGGAGCTTATTCATCAAAACCTACTCTAACAGTTTCATTCATCACCTCATCAAGTGAAATGAAACAACCAATGCAACCAAGTAAGTATTATGTCTGCTGGTTGAATTCTCCACAAGTTCTCGCTTATGAACAACAAGAGAGAACTACTGAAAGGCAACTCCCATGACAACTTGGAAACAGATCCGTTGAATGATATGGATTCTCTATCCGCCTCCAAAAACACAGCATAAGGATCTTGAAATTCATGCACACTGGGACTTAGCTCATCCAATGGATTACTTCTCTTTTCCTCATACCATGAATGCAAACTTTGATCTGAGCCTTGTGACGAGACCTCTGCTGAAAATGACAAAGAAACCGGCTACCGGATCAAGTTTGTATCAATACACGTTTCAAGCTCACATATAGTCAATGGATAAAGACTTTGAGTGCAAACCTCATCCAAAACATCAGCTATTGGATCATGAAAAACTTGAAAAGACTGCTGCAACCCATTTTCTATTGGTTCCAATGTGATTACATGATTTCCTACATGCTGCTTATTCTTTATTGTAGATGTACTATGAAATTTTCCCTTTAAAAGCTGAAATGATTCAAAACAAAATGGTATGAAATCTTCTTGTATCATTTGATCATATGTGTTAGCTTCCATATCTTCATGTGCAACTTGATAATCAATGGCATTCAGGGGCTGCAAAGCTGAATATGAGAAGTCTTGAACAAGGTTTTCATTGCTCTCAAGATGGTCCAAATCAAGACTTGTTGACAGCTGATTTCTGATTGCATGGAAATTGGCTCTGATGAACTGTCATGAATCAAAGCAAAAAGGTAAAGATCCTTCACTTACTTCCCAATTTTCTGCACTTTCCTCATCAATGTCATAGCTGATATGCATCATTTGATCATTGTACTCGAGCTGCTGTAAGTGAACTTCCTCCTCCCACAAACTAGCTGCTGGTTCATCTGTAATAGTAACTTCTATTTGGAGAACATAATCATCATCATACTGATCAAACTGAGGCAAATCATCAGTATAAAAGACATCATCAAGCATACATGTCATATCAACAGTTCTTTCTTCACCAAGGTGATCTACAAAACAATCATTATCAAATCTATGACAACTAGGATAAGAAACAAAATGTTTTGGAGCGGCCATTTGTTCTTCTTAAATCAACAAGCCATGGGCTTGAACATCATAATCATTCCTTGTGTTGATCTTGTCCATCATCTTTTCTACTGCACTTACCAAAATGTCAAGCTTCACCTCTAGAGATTCGGCCGGATCTATGTTTTTCATCTCTTCTTCTTTCAACCTTGCCCGTCGGATCAGCAGATGCACCTCTACATTTACTGCACGGTTTTGCATCTCGTGAAGTGTTGCAATGTCCCTTTCTCTCAGCTGAAACTCCATCTCTAGATCAAAGGCACCCGGATAGTGCAAGAGAGCAGATCTAGGGGTAGGCCTTATCTCAACTGGCATTGAATAATAAACTTGATTAAATCTGGCCGAAAACTGTTGTACTGTCTCCCCTGGCAATCTTTTCAGCTGGTTATAGTCTTCTATAATCAAGAAAAGGTTCTGCCTGATCATCCACCTGTCAAGAAAAACTTTGACGAACTGCTGGAAATATGAGATGCTCACATCAGGCAGGGTTTTGAACCAACTCTTCACTTTGCCTTGCAAAGAAAGAGCAAAAAGCCTTATACTGACATCTTCTTCATCAACTTAAAAAAGATCTAGAAAATTCTCAACATTCTGCACATGTTGCTCAGCGTTGACATTCTTACATTCACCGTCAAACCTCGGCAAGTATAGATCATAGTTTTTGGGGAAAGCATGGAGAACAGATGGTAAAACAAGAGGTTTATATCGATCTAGAATTTTACAAGGTGTAGGGGTATGTACAACAGGTATAGAATTAGTCTTGGTCTCTTGAGGTTCATCAATTTGAAGATGGTCATCACAAGATTTAGAAGAAAGGTCTTGATCAAGCTCAAAGGCATGAAAATCTTGGGTATTCACAATCTTCAAAGGGAAAGAATCAACTGCAGGCCTGAGATCTTTTCTCAAGCATACTATACTTTGCAAAGCCTTCTTTACATTCTCAGGAAAAGAGAAGAAATAATTTAGAACAAAGAACAAAATGTCTTGGATGCAATTCCCACTTGAATACCTCATCTGTCCATATTGTCCCTTCATGTTTCTACTGGTCAGGATCATCCTCCAGTGGAGTCTTTGGATCTGATCTCAAAACTAATTTAGAGTCGCCAGGTGAATGATTTCAGCCTTGCCAGTGTCTGATCGTTGTCCACCATCAACAATCAGATCTGAACTTGATACATGTACTGGGGCAATCAACAAGTTAGATGTCATGATTACAAGCTAGACCGGAGATTGACTGAAGCAGCGTTTATCTACTTCCGCTAATGCAAAGCAAAAGCGTTTCGAAGGCTACCTGGCATAACTTCAGGCTCCGTCTGTAGCTTATAAAACAAATGACATCAACAGGTAAACCATTTGTTCTTACCCAGTATGGTCGCCACTATGTTAATGCTCAAATTCGCCTCAGGCTGAGGAAGGCAAAACTCAAGGCAACATCAAACCACGCTCAGCCTCGTAGCTAGCCCTAAGAGGACAGGAGAGGGCTCTCTCCGGGTCAATCTCGGAAAAATATAATCAACGAGGCTCGAGATGGCCGAAATTGTAACTAATATTAGGCTAGGTATTAAGTGCAGAAGTTCGAAGGTGAGTGTTTTGGGGTTTTTGTTGAATCAAAGGGAAAGGCAATTTTGGGTGCGGGGATGAGACACAGTTTTTGCAGAGGTCTGATTGGAGCAAGGTAGGCAATTGTTTGATGCCTTAAAAAGCAATGAGGTGAATAGATCAGATAGGTGAGGAGCTAAGGAGAACAAGAAAACCTCAAGAGTTCTCCTTAAGCAGATGAAAACATAGGATATCAAACAAACTTAAAGGCAGAGCATTACAGATTATGAATTCTACCTCAACACTTCATTTGTTCAATTGCAGAAGATGAGAGAGGGAAAATGATACACATAACAAACTTACAAGTACTGAAAGAAGCACAAAATCAAGACATAAAGCCAGAATAATTCCAAACAGCGCTGCAAAACCCGGGTCTTTCCTTTGCCAAAATGCTGAAGTAAAATGTACAATAAAGTCTCCAAGCCTCTTCCCAAAGAGTCCAACCATGAAAATGACTAAGAAAATACATAATATAGGCAATCCAACCCATTCCATTGCCTCTAGGGGTCGATATCATCATCCTAGGAGCTGTTTCAACCAATTCTAAACAAAGCACTACAATCTAGGCAGTCAAAACAACTTGCCTCTATAAGGTAGGAAACTGATTCATTCATTTAATTTTCACTTTTTAGTGAATGAATATTCTAGAACAAGTAATAAAGTGCCAAAATTACATCATGTTGCATTAATTACATCAATAGGAGTGAAAAAATCCATCAAAATTCAAAACTGGTCAAACTGGTTACGTTTCCTGAGCTGAAGATGAAAATTGTGCCAAAAAAACCCTGATGCGCTGCGCGCCTGAGCCCTATGCGCTGCGCGCGTTTCCACCTGCTTTTGGGGCACTTCCCGGCATCCAAATTGAGCTCACGATAGCCCGTTGGAAAGGTCTGGATGTCGACTTTCCAACCCAAGTGGAATTTTCCAATTTGGTGTCCATTGTTTCCTCCAAAAGTGCATTCTCCCAAGGCTGCTTCCTGTGTGTCCAAAAAGGGGCAGTGAGGTCATTTTTTGCATGTTTTTTGACGTTTTGGGGACCCAAACCTTGATGAAATGTCTTGGCAATAGCTGAGCATATATATTTCATCATGAAAAATCCAAAAATTCAAACCATTTGTGATTTGGACCTCCCAATCTTATGGGTCGCGCGTTGCGCGCTACGCGTTGAGGCAAAAAACCTGTGTTTAGAGCCAAAAATTCAAAATTGACAAAATTTTCTCCAAATTCCTTGAAATTTGGGCTGGGGGTCCCCAATCAAGTACCATGCTCAGAAAAAGAGGCTTCGGCCAAAATCCGAAGACGATCAAGCTCCTTTTGTCTTTTTTTCTTCTTGACCGCTTTCTTCAATTTTGCCTTAAGACTCCTAATTCGCGCCTTGCAAACTAGGTTCCGGACCTTGTAATGCATAGCCATGTGTTTCAATAATGCATTGTCTCTGTTGGCCTTTCTCAGCCACATCATAATCCTACTCATAGTTTGACTCGGTCTTTGACATGTTTTTGAAGACAAGATAGCTGGAATATATATATGCTGATGTGTAAACTGTGTGCACAATTGCCTATAAACTGTTCTTTTGCTCTAAAAATGTTCTGACCAAGGGGACACAAATGCACAAGGGAATATTAGGAAAGGGGAAACATTAGGGAATTAGGGAATTTGGAAATAAAAACAAGGGACTTAGAAAAGGGAAGGGAAATGATAAGGATAATGTGTTTTGTAATAGAGGCGAGGGACTAGGATTTGAGGGATTATATTGTAGGATGAAGGAGGGAATTAATGGGGAAAAATAAGGGTGAATTTGGGAATGGGAAACAAAGGGAAATGGTGAAATAATGACAACCTTGGTTACACTCTATTTTTGAAACCCTTACAACAATTTTTTGCATTCAAACCCTACAACAATTTCATTGACAAGGAGGGCTCTCCACTTGGATTTCAAAGGCAAACATATCATGAAACATTACATTTATCTTTCAAAAACCAAGCACAAGTGATAGATGTGAGCCTACCTGCAATTTTGTGCAGAGAGGGGGCGAGTTCATGCACTTCTAACCAAATTTCGGGCTTAAAACCCCAGTGCGCCGCGCGCCTTACCCAACGCGTCGCGCGCCTCTAATGCGCCGCGCGCCTTACCCAACGCGTCGCGCGCCTCTGATGCGCCGCGCGCGTGTATTTTTGCACTGCAATTTCTTGCCTGATGCGCCGCGCGCTCCTGATGTGTCGCACGCCTAATCCAACGCGTCGCGCGCCCCTGAAACTGCTCCAACTTCCTTACAAATTCACAACTTCGCTTTGGAATGATGCTCTTCACTCTTGGCATGCAAAATGAGTTGAAAATGTCATGAAATATCTTTATAAAGACTCCCTTTTGATTTTTGCTTGGTCCATGACCCATTTTGTAATGTTTTTTCGTTGACACTTTTTCAGGATTAATAGACTTCTGATCTTTTTGGTTTCCTCCTTAAATTTGGTTGAAATAATGATTTTCTTTGCAATTCTTTGTAGGGATAGCTGTGATATGATCTGGCAAAGGAGACCAAGGCTGCGCTCGGACGATTCAAGAACTAAAATTTTTGAAGATTTTTACAAAAATGAGATGACGACTTATCTTCAAAACAGAGTTTTGAAGAGAAGTCCTAATTTATCTGTATAATGATGAAAATTATTGAAGTAACCACCTATCGAGGACATCCCTCTAGCCTGCTGGTCTTCTTAGACTTTGCAAAACAAGATTGACTCAACCCAAGACCTAATGACCAAGAACCATTGTTATGACCCAGAAATTTGAAACAGGACTGTACATGACCTTTGAAGACTTGTTTTTATGAATAGACCTGAACTAGCAATGCCAAGCACGAGGGGAATGAGTAACACAAACCATTCTGTCAGAGTTATGGCATGCCTAACGAAATGCAACTAATCGAAACTAATGGGACACCTAAACATGAAATGCAAAAAAGAGCCTTGATTTCTGACGGAGGGATAACTAGACCGACTCTAACATTGGCTCCAATGGGGATGGTAGCTCCTTGGAGGTGCTAAGAACGACAGATCTTTGGGAGAGCAGACCGTGCCTTCGTCCATTGGGCAATGGAGTCAAAAAATCAAACTAAAATGCATGACTGAAAAATGATGACTCGATGACACAAATTGACTCTCACTCAACTAAAAACTGACTCAATACTTAAACACAACCGACAAACTGGAAATGATGCTCAAAGTGGAGCTTATTCATCAAAACCTACTCTAACAGTTTCATTCATCACCTGATCAAGTGAAATGAAACAACCAATGCAGCCAAGTAAGTATTTTGTCTGCTGGTTGAATTCTCCACAAGTTCTCGCTTATGAACAACAAGAGAGACCTACTGAAAGGCAACTCCCATGACAACTTGGAAACAGATCCGTTGAATGATATGGATTCTCTATCCGCCTCCAAAAACACTGCATAAGGATCTTGAAATTCATGCACACTGGGACTTAGCTCATCCAATGGATTACTTCTCTTTTCCTCATACCATGAATGCAAACTTTGATCTGAGCCTTGTGACGAGACCTTTGCTGAAAATGACAAAGAAACCGGCTGCCGGATCAAGTTTGTATCAATACACGTTTCAAGCTCACATATAGTCAATGGAGAAAGACTTTGAGTGCAAACCTCATCCAAAACATTAGCTATTGGATCATGAAAAACTTGAAAAGACTACTGCAACCCATTTTCTATTGGTTCCAATGTGATTACATGATTTCCTACATGCTGCTTATTCTTTACTGTAGATGTACTATGCAATTTTCCCTTCAAAAGCTGAAATGATTCAAAACAAAATGGTATGAAATCTTCTTGTATCATTTGATCATATGTGTTAGCTTCCATATCTTCATGTGAAACTTGACAATCAATGGCATTCGGGGGCTGCAAAGCTGAATATGAGAAGTCTTGAACAAGGTTTTCATTGCTCTCAAGATGGTCCAAATCAAGACTTGTTGACAGCTGATTTCTGATTGCATGGAAATTGGCTCTGATGAACTGACATGAATCAAAGCAAAAAGGTAAAGATCCTTCACTTACTTCCCAATTTTCTGCACTTTCCTCATCAATGTCATAGCTGATATGCATCATTTGATCATTGTACTCGAGCTGCTGTAAGTGAACTTCCTCCTCCCACAAACTAGCTGCTGGTTCGTCTGCAATAGTAACTTCTGTTTGGAGAACATAATCATCATCATACTGATCAAACTGAGGCAAATCATCAGTATAAAAGACATCATCAAGCATACATGTCATATCAACAGTTCTTTCTTCGCCAAGGTGATCTACAAAACAATCATTATCAAATCTATGACAACTAGGTGTTTGGTCAATTTAGTGTGTTCTAAATTGCTATTTAAAATGTCAATCCGGGGTTCGTAAACTGACGAAGTGAAGTGTACTATATGTACTAGATAACCATTTCCTTAGTCTTTTGTCATTTTTGAGTTCTTTTTGGTTGTTTATGGATTTATGTTTCCCTAATGTGTGATGGAGAAAATGAAAGTTAAGTATGAAATATGGATGGATGGTGATGGCGATTTCTACAGTGATTTTTCAAAACTTAAAAATGCTCAAAAAGAAAGCTTTAAAACAACTGTAATGAAATCAATTCTTAAGAAAAACAGTGAACTATTGACAATGGCCCAGCATCCTTGCTGCTGAATGAAAAGAAATTAAAAACTGAACTTAAAGCAACTCAAAGCAAAGCAACTAATTCACACTACTTTAACTCTTCTGATCCTTTACCCTTAAGCTCAATCTACCTTGTGGGAAGCAATCATGAACAAGTCAAGCAATATGATATCTAAATGGTGTTGGATACCTATACCAATAGGTTTCATATTTCATGATTGGCAAGAGAAAGGCCAAATATGCTCTGCTTTGGTATCCCAAAGATCCCATATTTCCTAGAAAGCAAGAGGTGGGTAAAGTGTTTCAAGTATTGAGGACCTTATTTCAATTTTGTGGATGATTCAACAGTCTAATCTGGATCATGCCATGTGTTCAATTTTGAGTTATAGAATAGAGAAAGAAGTCTGTCCAAACTGTTTAATCTTGGCAGACAAGTAGTCTAGGTAGAGAAGCAAAGGTTCCCAACAGCTTAATCTGGGACCTTGGAAGTGATAAGGGTAGAAGTAGATAGAAAAGAAAAAAGAAAAAGCCAAAGAAAAGAAAAGGCAAGTAAGGGTTTGCAAGTCCAAATGCACCCTCTATGGAGAAACAAAAAATGCTAGGGAAATAGCTGGGTAGGCAGTTGTGGTTGCAGAAAGGGTATTTTCACCATTACACATATGTCAACAGGTGTTTTGCCAAGGCAAAATCTATCAATAGAAAAAGTGGTTAATTCCATCATATTACAGCAATGAGCATGACTAACTTCCCTCCTCCCCTTTATTCCATTACTAACACTCCCTTTCTTGCAGCTGAGATTTATGAAGAGAGATCATGGTTTTATGGTGGTTCTAGTTCATTCAGAATCCACATTTCTTGTCTAAGATCTTTTCATTTTGATCTACTCTCAAAACCAAGTCAATTTCAGATAAACTCAGTAAAATCCCTTTCATTTGCTCCCTTCATTCATATTAACCTCTAATTTTACTATATAGCTCCCCTATTTTACCCCTTCCCCTAATAATACTAACACTAAGGTGTACAAAGCCCCAAATCTTATATATACTCCCTCCCCTTGGCATTATAGCCATATGGTCTTCAAAAGGGACCAAAGTGACATCTGGTCACTTTGGTGAACCTGTCCCATCCCATTCCCCCTTGCTGCAAGTCAAACTGCTCCTCAAACCACCATTTGCATTGGAAAACCCTTACAAAACCCTATTCCGCCTTCAAATCCTTTGAAAAAATTACCAAAGTTAAAAAACCCGCCTCTGGCGCATTTCCAAAGGGTTAGCGCATTATGGGTTTAATGAAAAAACATTCGAAAAACCAATAAAAAACCCATAAAACCTAAAGTTCCCCGCCCGCATATAACCCGAGCACCTCCATACTCCGCCCACCGTCGGATCAAGGCCCGAAGATCTGACGATCCACGTCAATATCGGAGCGGCTCCCACTGCTGTACTTTACCGCCCGAGATGCTGACGTTGCGTCACGTCAGGGCCTCTCCACGCGTCAAGCACTGAGGTATCTCGGAGCCGGGCCTGACAACTTCTGCGCCGTACCCAAACCGCCCCGAGAAACCGTAGCGGTCAGCTTTAAACGTAACCGCTACGGTCCTAACTGCCACCTATTTTCCGTTAATTCATCGCCACGTCGCGTCCGCCCGTACTTACCTCTGCCATTCGTCCACCTGTCCGCTGACGTGGTTGCCACCTCATCGCCCCTTGGACCAATAATTTACTGCCACGTCACCCGACGACGTCAGCTGACGTCACCTCACCGTGACCCACCAATGACGTCATGCTGACGTCATCACGAAAAAGCGCCAAAATGGTAAAAAACCCATATTTACCCAAAAAAGCCGTGTTTTTTCCCACTTTCGCTCCTATCGCTATTGTTCTCCCTGCATGGCTGTTTACGTTCGAATTTCCGCCAACCTGTTGATTTAACCCGGGCGACCTCCTCAGCAGCAAACGTGCACACCTGCTCGACCTCTGCTCGCCAATTTACAGGTATTTACAGTTGTCTTGCCCTCCATACCACTGTTATCGAACTTTAATTTGTTCAGAAGGATAAAGGCACCTCAAAAACTATATTTACACCGCCCATTTCCCTCTGCAAGTCCACATTTGCCACTGTGAAGTCGAAAAAACACCAGCCGAGCCATAATCCCGGTAAATTCACCCAAAAACAATACTCACTGTGTATTCTCGGAAAATTCCTTGTTGGTCTCAATTTACCCGCAAAAGAGGACATAGTCAGACCTTAAGAGAAGCTCTGCTCCTAAAAAACAAACAGTATTTCAATTGCTGTTGAGTAAATTCCCCTCTGGTGTCCAAAATACAAACTGTCTTTACAGAGAATCACCTCTATTCTGTGTTGCTTCCATTTTGACTATTCACCTACAATTGTTGCACTTTGAAGAACTATGGAGACTCCTATTGCTCTAAATATCAAGCCCCTCAATGCTCCTCACCAGGAATTAGCATGGAAACCCCTGGGAGACATGGATTACCAAATGCTGGACTGGTTCCCTATGGGAACCAAATACAATATCCAGATGATGAATGAGTTAAAAGCCCAGCACCTGAGTGGGGCAGACATCTTGGGAATTTGGGACTCAAATTTACCCATCTACAACCTTCCCCAAGTAAATCCTATGCCAGAACTCATCTACAGCTGCCAGGAATGTTATGACCCAAGCCAAAGAGCTGTCATCAGCCCCACAGGCTCAATCCTATTCCAGATTACCCCAGAAAGTATAAATGGAATGCTGCACTTCCAAACTGCCAAGCAATTGACTCCCCTCTTTATGCAGAATTTGATAAACAAAGGGACCAAGCTGTCAAATGACCAAATCATTAAAATCAATCAGTTGTTTGTAAGACCAGGCTCTGAATCAGTCAGAACCCCTCCTATTGGGTATCACTACTTGAATGATTTGGGCAGGATGTTAGTGGATTTAATCAGTTATGTCCTAGGATTCAGGGGGATAGAGGATGTGGATGATAGCCTAATGGCAATGCTGTCTATATTCTCTCCTGGTAAACCCCCAGCTGTACATTATGACTATGCAACCTACATTGCAGATAAAATCCATGAGCAGTTTATGAACTTGAAGAGGGAAAGACTATTCAGGTATACTTCATATATATACCATCTATTCTTGTTCTATCAGCCAGCCACCTTCTTTGTTCCTTTGAAACCACTCAATGCCCAGGGAATTCCAAGGTCATTTGTGTTCTGGACTTCTGTTTTTCATCATACCTCTGTATCACCTTACACATACACTGAGTTCATTGACTTATTCATCTATCCAGTCATGACAGTATTGCATGGTACTCCTCCTCCTAGACTAACTGATGACATGAGGAGAATTCTCCATTTGAATAAGTCCTACAGCATTGGTAATTGGTACTTCTACCAAAACCACACAGTCATCAGGATATATGGCTGTGAGTTGAACCCATTTAGGTTGCCAAGGTATGTCCCCATGAGGCTTTTTGCCTTGGAATATTTCAGACAGTTTGGGAACTCAGACTATCTTCATTTTCAGAGCAACAACAAGAAGTCACAGTTGAAGGTAAGGAACCAGCTGGGTCCTTTCCTATATAACAAGAAAGAAGAGGGATGGAAAGAGGCAAACACTATCCTGGAAGGCCTCAGACTGCAAACCAGCTTTGAATGGATACCCTATGACCCCAATCATGCTATCTCCCTCAGGAGGATTAGATACAAATTGGGTAGCTATGCACACAAGAGACAACCCGAGATTGAACAGTATGCCAATGCATCAAATTGGGAGGAGGGTACCCTAGAGGAGGAAATTACTAATGAAGAGTTACTTGAGAGAGAGGCTAGAAATATGCAAAAGGAAGCTGACTTGGAAACTTGTGGACAGGTGCCCCTCCCTACAAAAAGCAACTTGGAGCAGCTGCTACATCATCAACAGCACAGCAGCAAACTGCCGAGAAAGCACCACAGACAGCAAGCAGAGATAAAGGGAAGCAGGTGGAACAGCCACCTCCATTGACAGAAGAACTAGTGAACAGCAGCCCTTGCAGCAAGAAAAAGTGACTGATCCTCCAAGCTCCACTGAGCAACAGGCTCAGACAGTGGTTCCTCCTAGTTCAGAAACCACTGTTGATACCTCGGTCCTCCAAACCCCACAAAAGGAGGACTTCACCAGGAAAAGGGATAGAGAGACTCCCCTGACTTCATCCATTAATCGGGGAGAGAAAAGACAAAGACTAAATGACTCCAAGAGGATGACATAGCAGTGAGGCAAGCAATGGGCATGGGCCCACCCAGTGGAGAAATTTCAGCCAGTTCATCTCAGCATGAACATGATAGAACTATAAGAGGAGAGGTCAGCTCCTCCAGCCAGCACAGAGAGGGACAGTCAAGCATCAAGCAGCAATTTATTGACATTAAGAGGAGGAGTGATCCTATTAAAATACGGCTGTACGATCATTTGCTGAACCTGGCTCCTACAAATCAGCAAAGACTCATGTCTGCCTTTGATGTAAGTGAAGGCAAGATGATCATGAGTCACTTCATGCCCACAACACTGCATCCTCAATCTACCTCGGATTACCTAAGAACCAACATGGAGGTGCTGGCCAAAGACATACACCCTATGGATAAGATTGAATTACATAAACAAACTGGTGAAATGGTGTATGCCTCCTTGGCAGGTGAGACATTGGAGAACTACAAATTGAAGAGAAGCCTTGATAATACAGCCTCTCAGCTAGAATTGGAGAGAGCATCATCACAAGCCAAGGACAACCGGATCAAGTCCTTGGAAGAGGTAATTATCGAAATAGGACATGATCCTAAAGATGTTAAGGGTATCCAAGAACTCCTGAAGATAAGGGATGCAGACATGGCGGCTTTAAGAAAGAAAATCAAGCTCCCAGCTACCATCCATCCACAAACAGATGAGGTTGCCCAGCAAAGGCAGGAAAAGGATACTACAGACCTGCTGGTATCCCTGTACAAGGAGCTGGTTCGAACTCAAGACCAGCTAGGACAATCAGAAGCTGCAAAGGCAGCACTACAAACAGCAATGAAGCAAAGAGAAGAGGGCCAACCCTCCCAGCCTCCTCCTGTGATAATTAATCTTGAGGAAGTCCCTCCAACAACTGCTCCTCTCCTCAGCAAACGGGAACTACAGCACCATCTACAGCAACGACTACACCAACACCAGGACAGACTCCCAGTCTGGATATGCAGAAGCTACAAGCTGAGATCCAATTCTTGAATCCAAATGAAAGAGCTTGATGAAGTCAAGAAGACTTTGGCCAAGGTGAATGAAAAATTTGACAAAAGCAAGCAGAATGAAGCAACAAAGGAGAGAGAGATAAAAGCTCTAAAAAAGAGAATAGCTGAACTAGAAAAAGAGCTTGCACTAGAGAAGGTAACAGCAGAACTAAAGGCAGTCCTCTGGAGTAACATCGGTCGATCCATCACCAATCAGTGGCAGTACATTGAGACTATGGATGAGCAAATAGCACTCATCACCAAGGCAAACAAGGAAATACACAGAGCAAGAGCAAGCCTTGGCCACATGCCAGATGCTGCCAACAGAATGGTCAATGTTTTAAATAACAAAACTAGCTCTCAACTAGCTGCCATGGGAATTACTAACAGGACTGAAACAATCTCAGTAGTTAAACGAGTCCTGACACTAAGAAACCTAGTTGGAACACTGGAGAGGAGAACACAGGACATGCAGACTGAAATCAACAAATTCCTGGACAGATTCCTGGCATTACAGAACAGAGGCCTCCCCAGCATTTTAAGCAGTGTAGGAAGACTGCTCACCTTAGAAAATTACAACAAAAGGATTGATGCCTATGCGTTAGCACAAATTGCAAAACAGCCCAGTACTTCAGCAGACACAGGGCCAGCATCGGGGCAGAATCTGTATGATAGGGTGGATAATCTGTTTTTTATTATGAATGAAATTGATCATCTGTTTGATACACCACCGAATTTCTTTAAGTATACTGAGGCAGATGAGACTATGGGGGCAATCATAAGACACCAATTGCCCACACAGGAAGAGTGGAGGAATCTGACACAGGTAATCTTATCAGGTCTGAACCCGTGAGGTTGGTTTTTTCTCCAGCACATGAGCAGTCATACGTAGGCACAATTTTGATGAATAAAATCTACAGGGAAGAGGCAGAAGCTGAGCCAACTCAGCAGAGCTATTCTCTCACCACTGCAGCAGTCACAATCACAGGTGACAAACACAGCATACAACGCACAAGCCATAAAGTCGGGTTCTCCAACATTTAATCAAAATATCTCAACCGACTCAGCAGATCCCAAAGGCCAAAATATCTTCTGACAGAACATTAAAGCACCTTTATTTTGTATTCAATGCTGTAATAAATTTCTGATAATAATATCTCAAAGTTGGTAAGAACATTAAGTCTGAGATAACTCAGGACTCAGATATTTTTGTAAACAATCGCAAGTATATATTGGCCCTCACAGAAGTTTAAAGGGTTGTTGTAATTTTCCTTTGAAGAGCTCTCGCTTGCTGTAAGATTCTCAGAAAAATAATACAAAGGGAGAATGGAATTTCCAAAGCTTGGTGTACTTTGATGCGTTGTGGTGAATGGTGAATGTTGCAGGATTCCAGAGTGTTTCATAAAACAATAAGTTTTCTCAAATCTCTGTATTACATGTTTTCGAGTCTTTTGTTCTCTTTTATCGTTCAGATGTTTTACACTTAATAGCAAAGTAGAAGAATGGTTCCAGGACTTAATCCATGATTACCCTGAACTCAAACTGAGCTATTATCATGTTTTCCTCAGATACAGTAACAGAAGTGTAATTCTTAGTTGCTGCACTTTGAAACTATATCTTTCGCTGTGATAGACATTCCCAGGGATTCAAGTTTGCCCCTGTGACATCTGTCTTTTCTCATAACCAGTTTGGTGGAAACAGTTAACAACGAGTGAAAATTCTTGAATGCTTTCATTGTTTGTCTTACCTGTTTCCTGTTATTAATCAAAATTTGTTCTATGAAGCATCCAAATGGCCCTGTAAGTTTCACCGGTTCATCTCAAAGTTTTCTAGACACCTACCGCTACAGACTCCATTGCCCAATGATACTGACTCTCTGAATATCACATCACAAGAGATCTGAAGGAAATTCTTCAACCAAAACATAAACAAAACCTGTGCATAATAGCTAGCCTAAAACCCTATCATAAACAGTTACAAATCATAAAGAGAGAGCCCTCTCTGATCACAGTTTGGCTAGAAACAGTGATCCAAAGATTGGTTAGTGGTTACCCCGGCCGTATTCCCTTGGGAGTCATAGGGAACAACCTGGGTGTTAACATAATTGGCGACTCCACTGGGGACTTAAGATTTTTTCAATTACTACCTATCTTCCAAAGCTACCATCAAGCCTGAAACTAGCCAAGAGGCCTTAGGACTGTTTCTGCAAACACAGGGACAGCTTTAGGGAAGAGCTAGCTAGGGAATCTTCATCCTAGCTTTGAAACATATATAGTCATTCCAGAATTCTTACCTAGTCCTTATACATATAAACCCTCCTGTATAAAGTTCTAAAAGAATACGTAGAAGCTGGCTCCCAAAAGAAACCCAAGGCACACTAGGGCAAACCCTGACCCTGATCAACCCATCATTGTTGATAACCCAAATATCATTCCAAAGAACATAAGGAGACAGCAAAAGCAGGAGAAGCCTGCTGATTCAGATATAAGTTCAGACCAACCTATCCTCATTCCTACTCCTTGCAAAGTCCTTTTTCGGTCCACCCCTAGTTCCCCTAGTTCATCATCAACACCTCAAAGCCCTCCTCTCCCATCTTCACTATCTGCACATACTCTTTCAACCAGTTTCCCGCTTGTTACCCATCCTATTAACCCTGTTACACCTGTAATCCCAGCTGTCCCATTTGTTCCTATTAACCCTATAAAACCATAAACATGGCTAACAGATATGCACCTCTACAGATACCAGCCAATGCACCGGCTCTACCTCAAGACTACCAAACCAAAATCTCATTTTTTGACTCCCATGGCCCTTTGACAGCTGTCCAGCATGCTAAGAAGATGCAAGACCACTTTGAGACCTATGAAATAGATGATGACAGTGTCAGGATGAGAATTTTTGTTCAAAGCTTAACCGGGGATGTCAGAACTTGGTTTAGATCCCTGAATGCAAATTCCATTGCAACCCCTGAGGTCCTGTACCAAGAGTTTACCAACAGATGGGAGAAGAAGAAAGATCCTCTACACATACTCGGTGAATATAACACTATCAAAAGAGGTCCCCAAGAAACAGTTTGGAATATTGTGCTAGGTTTAACAATGTATATAATGCTATCCCCAGAACTTAAGGCCCCCTCCTGATTTGGCCCTGTATAACTTCCCTGACGGTTTTGACTCTGATATGGCTATCAGCTGAAAGAAAGAGATCCTCCAACCCTTGCAGAAGCTCAAAGAGTTGCAGTCACTGTAGAAGCCAACCTAATTGCCAAGAGAAACAGGGCAAAGCTGGAAAAGAAGGCTGGCTTCAGAGAAGAGCCCTCGGGCCTGATCAAAAGTTGGATGCAATACTAACAGCATGAAGAGACTGGGTGAAAGAGTGGAATCAGTTGAAAGAAAGTCATCATGGGAGGCACCACAAAGCAATCCTCCTAGAAACCCAAATTTTAGGAACTGCAGAACCCAAACATAGGAAAAACAAGTGCAGACCAAGACATTAGACCCCCTTTTCAAGAAAACTATGCAGAAACTTCCTCAGCCAATCAGCTCAATGAAGATCCTGAAATCAACTTAATGGGTCTGGATGGTAAAAGCCATGTTTTCTTAACACAAGAAGACCATGAGGAGGATGAAAGCAAAACATTCCAAACAAAATCAGGAGAATCCTTTGACTTTAAACAAGGATACGATACTGCTGTCTATGAAGTCCATAAACAATACAAACTAAGGAGTAGGACTGTAAATGTAAATCAGCCCAAAAAGATAAAGGAGAAACAGCAATCTAAAGAAACCTTAGTCACTGAACCTAATGACAAAACAAACTTGCCCACAAAAGAAGTAGTGGTTGAGGAAGTCACTGAATTACTGTCCCCACTACAACAGCCCACGGCAACCTCATCCTCCCACCCAAATCCGAACATTACCCCTCAAGACATGAGTATGAGGGGCAGGTTCCAAAATCAAGATGAAATCCAACAAGAAGATTTAATGAACAGAGAAAGGACTGCTATCCGTGACTCTAAAATCCAAGTTGACAAACCCTTTGACCTAGGAGCAGAGATTGGCAAGTTAAAGATAGCAATTCCCCTTTCAGAGCTAGCCAAGCATGACATATACAAGCAACAGATAAAGAAATCCCTATAGCTCACCAATAGCAAAGATGATGTAAATGTGCTAGATGACACTCCAGAATTACTGTTTGGCCCAGAGGTAGATGGAAAAACAGTAGTCACAGGGGTTTTACCTTTTTATCTCAGCCTGCATGTTCATGATAAAATACTGCATAATGCAATGTTTGACTCAGGTGCCTCTCACAACCTTATGCCAAAAGCTGTCATGGAAAGATTAAATTGGATATAACAAGACCATACAAAGACCTGTTTTCCTTTGATTCTAGTCAAGTCAAATGTTTGGGCCTAATAAAGATTTATGTGTGTCCCTGGTTCAATTTCCCAACAAAACCATACTAATGGATGTGGTAGTTGCTGATATCCCACCCAAATACGGGATGCTCTTATCAAGATCATGGGGAGCCAAGCTCCAAGGCTCCCTGCAATTAGATATGTCATATGCAACCATCTCTGTCTTTGGGCAACCAAAAAGACTTTATAGGGAAACACTCATGAAGTATATGGTCAGCAGTGAAGAAAAGCCTCAAAATTTTCCAATATATGCTGTCCATTCGGACATAGACTCCTTCATCCTCTTCAATGACAGCGCAAGCTTCTCACACAATGACATTAAGACCGAAACACTCATACAAGAACAAAACATTGATCAAACAAGTAGCACCTGCCAAACTTCAATTAGCCCAACAATACACATAAACCCTCCTCTAGTTGTCAAAGATTGTCAAACAAATGATGAAATTATCCTAGAAAACAAATGGGAAAAGAAACCCCAACTCATGCTCACATTGCCATCCCATGAAAAGAATTTTAAATCTCCTGATCAGCAAGACATTCTGTGGGTTCTAGAGTTTGATGGCTCAGTCAACAAGTTAGGGGCAGGAGCTGGAGTGTGGATACATAACAAAGAGAAAGGCTATGCAGAAGGCAGGGCTTACAGATTGAAGTTTAGATGCACTAACAACATAGCAGAATATGAAGCTCTGCTGTTGGGCCTAAAGCTAGCAAAATCACTACAGGCTCCTAAACTCTCCATCATGGGAGACTCTGATCTAGTGATTCAACAAGTGAAAGGAAATTTTGTTACCAATGACAAAAGATTGAGGTCCTATAGGTCTGCTGTAATTGAAATACTAGAGACTTTCTCCGAGTTTGCTATCACAAAAATTCCAAGGGGCCACAATCTCCATGCACACAGCTTGGCAACATTTGCCAGCACCTTCAAATTCCCATTAGAACCCAACAATTGTTTCACGGCAAGAGGTCAAATATAGGCCTTCTATTCCAAACAATGTCAAAGAGTGGCAAGTATTTGAGAATGACATGCAAATAAACAACTTTTTAACCTTGCAACAAGAGTTTACAGGATTAAATATTGACCTTGAGACAGCAAGTCAATCACAAATATTTGATGGAGCAAGTCCATCACAATTACAGTTTCAAAAGTCTGCCCACCCAATGTCACCTAGAACAGCCAAACAATTACTCAGTCCAACCATTTTCAACAAAGAAAACATTCAGCAAATTGACCAAATTGACTGTGGAGAGATGAGTAGCATTGAGGCTGAAATCATACAACTCAAAGACAATTTCCTTCCTGTGGGCCTACCCCACTAGAGGATATTTTTGACTCGAATGACATCCCTAGAAACCAAAGATGCAGCCATTGGATGCAAGAGTTGAAGAATGCAACATTGGTACTGTTGACAAGCCTAAAATAATAAAGCTATCTGCCTCTTTGCCCCCTGATCAAAAACCCAAATATATTGATCTCTTTAAAGAGTTTCAAGATGTCTTTGCTTGGGGTTATCAGGATCTAAAGTCATACGATACCTCTGTTATCCAGCATACCATTCCCCTCAAGCCTAATCAAAAACCATTCAAACAGAAATTGAGAAGAATCAATCCTGTGCTCCTTCCTTCCATTGAAAAAGAATTACAGAAAATGTTCAAAGCTGGTATCATAGCACCAATCAGGTTTTCTGAGTGGATTCAAATTTGGTCCCTACAAGAAAGAAAACTGGTGAGATTAGACTTTGTGTAGACTTAAGGAATTTGAACCAAGTGTCACTCAAAGACAACTACCCCTTACCCAAAATGGATCACATTCTTCAAAGAGTAGTAGGAGCTTCAAGGATATCATTGCTGGATGGTTTCTCAGGTTTCAATCAAATCCTGGTACACCCTGATGATCAAGACAAAACTGCATTTACTACCCCATGGGGCACTTTCAAGTATGTGAAAATGCCCTTTGGATTGAAAAATGCAGGGGCAACATTTCAGAGAGCAATGGACATTGCTTTTGCAAAAGAGATTCATGACTTCTTGGTCATTTACTTAGATGATCTAACACCCTTTTCAAAATCTGACCAAGAACACTTGAAAATTTAAGACAGATCTTCATAACATGCAGGAAATATGGTATTTCCTTAAACCCCAAGAAGTCATTATTTGGCTTGGAAGAAGGGAAACTTCTAGGGCATATTATTTCAAAAATGGCATAAGAATTGATCCAGATAGGATACAAGCTATCCTACAAATGCCTCACCCAAGGAATGTCAAGGAGCTGCAAGGATTTTAGGAAAAATCAACTTTTTAAGAAGGTTTATCCAAATTTAGCAGTTAATCAGATTACTAAACAATATGCTAAAGAAAGATTCAAAGGTCAAATGGACTGTTGAAGCAAAACAAGCTTTCAAAAGTATAAAATTGGCCTTGACTCAAACCCCAGTGTTAACTAATCCTCAGTTTGACAGAGACTTTATTATTTTCTCATTTGCCTCCCAGCATACTATTGCTGCTGTATTATTGCAGAAAGATGACCAAGGGAATGAAAAGCCCATCGCCTTTTTCAGCAGGGCTCTTAGAGATGCCCCCCTAAAGTATCAAATAATGGAAAAACAAGCCTATGCTTTGATCAAGGCTATTAAAGACTTTAGGATTTACATCCTTTACTCCCATGTTGTGGCTTATGTACCAAGTCCTATTGTCAAAGACATTCTCACCCAAGAAAACTTAGAGGGCAGGAGAGGAAAATGGATTGCCAATATACTAGAATTTGACATTGAAATAAAGCCTACAAAGCTGATAAAAGGGCAAGGTTTGGCCAAATTAATGACAGAAGCAAATTTCCAAGCCTTAGACATTAACCAACTGGACAGTGTGAACAGAGCTGGCGACTCCAAAGATCAATGTAGCCTTTGAACAATCTCCTTGGTACTCTGATATCTGTTATGTGTTACAAAACCTGTGTGCTCCCCCAGGACTGTCCAGAACTAAGTGTAGGTTCCTAAAAATGAAAACATCTAGATTTTGTGTGATGGATGAAAATCTACTGTGGAAAAACCATGAAGGTATTTTGCTGCACTGTCTAATAGAGAATGAAACTAACAAAATCATGCAAGACTTCCATGCTGGAGACTGTGGTGGACATTTGTACTGGAAGTCCACTGTGGACAAGATATTGAGGGCTGGTTATTACTGGCCTACTATGTTCTCTGATGTTAAGAAATTTACAGCCTCATGCCACAAATGCCAACTGTTTGAAGGCAAAAGACAGTTGCTGCCACTTCCTTTGAAGCCTATTGCAACAGAGAGACCTTTCCAACAATGGGGTTTGGATTTCATTGGGGAAATTCATCCCTCATCTTCAGGGCAACACAGATGGATTCTAACAGCAACAGACTACTTCACCAAGTGGATTGAAGCTGCCCCATGCAGACAAGCAAATGATTCAGTAATCATTCAGTTTTTGGAAAACAATATACTGGCTAGATTTGGCTGCCCAGACAAGATAATAACAGACAATGCTACTGCCTTCAGATCCAAGAAGATGGTGAACTTCTGCCATAAATTTCACATTACTTTGGGCCATTCTACAGCTTACTATCCTCAAGGAAATGGCCTTGCTGAATCATCAAACAAAAGTTTGATAAATATCATAAAGAAAGTGCTGGAAGAGAACAAAAAGAACTGGCATAAGAAACTAGTAAATGCTTTATGGGCAGACAGACTAACAACTAAAAGATCAATTGGGACCAGCCCATATGAGTTAGTCTATGGATTAGAGGCCAGATTTCCTTCATCACTAGGAGTGCCGGTTATGAAACTTCTGCAAGAAAGCCAAGCAGAGCCAAATGACATGCAAAGAAGGATTAACCAGATAATTTGTTTACAGCAGACCAGAGAACAAGTTTTCAGCAGAGTGCAGATACTACAAGAGAAACTGAAAAGGGCTTTTGATAGAAGAACCAAAGCAGAAGATTTCAATGTGGGGGACAAAGTTTTAAAGTGGGATGCAAGAAGAGAGGAGAAAGGGAAACATGGAAAGTTTGACTCTTTATGGAAAGGACCATTTGCTGTCCAAGCAGTACAAGGTAACAACACTTATTTCCTCAAAAGTCTTACTGAAACTGACTTGGATGAAGGTCCTGTTAATGGCAGGATGCTGAAGCACTACTTTGACTATTCTCCATGAGTAGAACCTAAGGATTCTTTGTATATATGCAGATGTACATATTGTTTTCTGTTTTAGATTGTAAAAAGCAGTTTTCCCAAGTGATTTACCAAGCAGACAAAGGCAAATAGAATCAGAGGTCTTCCAAAAGAGAAACACACTATTTTGACACATTCATGCAGCAGATTTCAAAGACAAAGATGGGCAGTCAAGGAACAAGGCAATCTGACCTGCTGTTCTTGGTCTTTCAAAAGAAAAACCATCCCCATGTGGAGCCACTGTTGGATACCTATACCAATAGGTTTCATATTTCATGATTGGCAAGAGAAAGGCCAAATATGCTCTGCTTTGGTATCCCAAAGATCCCATATTTCCTAGAAAGCAAGAGGTGGGTAAAGTGTTTCAAGTATTGAGGACCTTATTTCAATTTTGTGGATGATTCAACAGTCTAATCTGGATCATGCCATGTGTTCAATTTTGAGTTATAGAATAGAGAAAGAAGTCTGTCCAAACTGTTTAATCTTGGCAGACAAGTAGTTTAGGTAGAGAAGCAAAGGTTCCCAACAGCTTAATCTGGGACCTTGGAAGAGATAAGGGTAGAAGTAGATAGAAAAGAAAAAAAGAAAAAGCCAAAGAAAAGAAAAGGCAAGTAAGGGTTTGCAAGTCCAAATGCACCCTCTATGGAGAAACAAAAAATGCTAGGGAAATAGCTGGGTAGGCAGTTGTGGTTGCAGAAAGGGTATTTTCACCATTACACATATGTCAACAGGTGTTTTGCCAAGGCAAAATCTATCAATAGAAAAAGTGGTTAATTCCATCATATTACAGCAATGAGCATGACTAACTTCCTCCTCCCCTTTATTCCATTACTAACACTCCCTTTCTTTCAGCTGAGATTTATGAAGAGAGATCATGGTTTTATGGTGGTTCTAGTTCATTCAGAATCCACATTTCTTGTCTAAGATCTTTTCATTTTGATCTACTCTCAAAACCAAGTCAATTTCAGATAAACTCAGTAAAATCCCTTTCATTTGCTCCCTTCATTCATATTAACCTCTAATTTTACTATATAGCTCCCCTATTTTACCCCTTCCCTAATAATACTAACACTAAGGTGTACAAAGCCCCAAATCTTATATATACTCCCTCCCCTTGGCATTATAGCCATATGGTCTTCAAAAGGGACCAAAGTGACATCTGGTCACTTTGGTGAACCTGTCCCATCCCATTCCCCCTTGCTGCAAGTCAAACTGCTCCTCAAACCACCATTTGCATTGGAAAACCCTTACAAAACCCTATTTCGCCTTCAAATTCTTTGAAAAAATTACCAAAGTTAAAAAACCCGCCTCTGGCGCATTTCCAAAGGGTTAGCGCATTATTGGTTTAATGAAAAAACATTCGAAAAACCAATAAAAAACCCATAAACCTAAAGTTCCCGCCCGCATATAACCCGAGCACCTCATACTCCGCCCACCGTCGGATCAAGGCCCGAAGATCTGACGATCCACGTCAATATCGGAGCGGCTCCCACTGCTGTACTTTACCGCCCGAGATGCTGACGTTGCGTCACGTCAGGGCCTCTCCACGCGTCAAGCACTGAGGTATCTCGGAGCCGGGCCTGACAACTTCTGCGCCGTACCCAAACCGCCCCGAGAAACCGTAGCGGTCAGCTTTAACGTAACCGCTACGGTCCTAACTGCCACCTATTTTCCGTTAATTCATCGCCACGTCGCGTCCGCCCGTACTTACCTCTGCCATTCGTCCACCTGTCCGCTGACGTGGTTGCCACCTCATCGCCCCTTGGACCAATAATTTACTGCCACGTCACCCGACGACGTCAGCTGACGTCACCTCACCGTGACCCACCAATGACGTCATGCTGACGTCATCACGAAAAAGCGCCAAAATGGTAAAAAACCCATATTTACCCAAAAAAGCCGTGTTTTTTCCCACTTTCGCTCCTATCGCTATTGTTCTCCCTGCATGGCTGTTTACGTTCGAATTTCCGCCAACCTGTTGATTTAACCCGGGCGACCTCCTCAGCAGCAAACGTGCACACCTGCTCGACCTCTGCTCGCCAATTTACAGGTATTTACAGTTGTCTTGCCCTCCATACCACTGTTATCGAACTTTAATTTGTTCAGAAGGATAAAGGCACCTCAAAAACTATATTTACACCGCCCATTTCCCTCTGCAAGTCCACATTTGCCACTGTGAAGTCGAAAAACACCAGCCGAGCCATAATCCCGGTAAATTCACCCAAAAACAATACTCACTGTGTATTCTCGGAAAATTCCTTGTTGGTCTCAATTTACCCGCAAAAGAGGACATAGTCAGACCTTAAGAGAAGCTCTGCTCCTAAAAAACAAACAGTATTTCAATTGCTGTTGAGTAAATTCCCCTCTGGTGTCCAAAATACAAACTGTCTTTACAGAGAATCACCTCTATTCTGTGTTGCTTCCATTTTGACTATTCACCTACAATTGTTGCACTTTGAAGAACTATGGAGACTCCTATTGCTCTAAATATCAAGCCCCTCAATGCTCCTCACCAGGAATTAGCATGGAAACCCCTGGGAGACATGGATTACCAAATGCTGGACTGGTTCCCTATGGGAACCAAATACAATATCCAGATGATGAATGAGTTAAAAGCCCAGCACCTGAGTGGGGCAGACATCTTGGGAATTTGGGACTCAAATTTACCCATCTACAACCTTCCCCAAGTAAATCCTATGCCAGAACTCATCTACAGCTGCCAGGAATGTTATGACCCAAGCCAAAGAGCTGTCATCAGCCCCACAGGCTCAATCCTGTTCCAGATTACCCCAGAAAGTATAAATGGAATGCTGCACTTCCAAACTGCCAAGCAATTGACTCCCCTCTTTATGCAGAATTTGATAAACAAAGGGACCAAGCTGTCAAATGACCAAATCATTAAAATCAATCAGTTGTTTGTAAGACCAGGCTCTGAATCAGTCAGAACCCCTCCTATTGGGTATCACTACTTGAATGATTTGGGCAGGATGTTAGTGGATTTAATCAGTTATGTCCTAGGATTCAGGGGGATAGAGGATGTGGATGATAGCCTAATGGCAATGCTGTCTATATTCTCTCCTGGTAAACCCCCAGCTGTACATTATGACTATGCAACCTACATTGCAGATAAAATCCATGAGCAGTTTATGAACTTGAAGAGGGAAAGACTATTCAGGTATACTTCATATATATACAATCTATTCTTGTTCTATCAGCCAGCCACCTTCTCTGTTCCTTTGAAACCACTCAATGCCCAGGGAATTCCAAGGTCAGTTGTGTTCTGGACTTCTGTTTTTCATCATACCTCTGTATCACCTTACACATACACTGAGTTCATTGACTTATTCATCTATCCAGTCATGACAGTATTGCATGGTACTCCTCCTCCTAGACTAACTGATGACATGAGGAGAATTCTCCATTTGAATAAGTCCTACAGCATTGGTAATTGGTACTTCTACCAAAACCACACAGTCATCAGGATATATGGCTGTGAGTTGAACCCATTTAGGTTGCCAAGGTATGTCCCCATGAGGCTTTTTGCCTTGGAATATTTCAGACAGTTTGGGAACTCAGACTATCTTCATTTTCAGAGCAACAACAAGAAGTCACAGTTGAAGGTAAGGAACCAGCTGGGTCCTTTCCTATATAACAAGAAAGAAGAGGGATGGAAAGAGGCAAACACTATCCTGGAAGGCCTCAGACTGCAAACCAGCTTTGAATGGATACCCTATGACCCCAATCATGCTATCTCCCTCAAGAGGATTAGATACAAATTGGGTAGCTATGCACACAAGAGACAACCCGAGATTGAACAGTATGCCAATGCATCAAATTGGGAGGAGGGTACCCTAGAGGAGGAAATTACTAATGAATAGTTACTTGAGAGAGAGGCTAGAAATATGCAAAAGGAAGCTGACTTGGAAACTTGTGGACAGGTGCCCCTCTCCTACAAAAAGCAACTTGGAGCAGCTGCTACATCATCAACAGCACAGCAGCAAACTGCCGAGAAAGCACCACAGACAGCAAGCAGAGATAAAGGGAAGCAGGTGGAACAGCCACCTCCATTGACAGAAGAACTAGTGAACAGCAGCCCTTGCAGCAAGAAAAAGTGACTGATCCTCCAAGCTCCACTGAGCAACAGGCTCAGACAGTGGTGCCTCCTAGAGCAGAAACCACTGTTGATACCTCGGTCCTCCAAACCCCACAAAAGGAGGACTTCACCAGGAAAAGGGATAGAGAGACTCCCCTGACTTCATCCATTAATCGGGGAGAGAAAAGACAAAGACTAAATGACTCCCAAGAGGATGACATAGCAGTGAGGCAAGCAATGGGCATGGGCCCACCCAGTGGAGAAGTTTCAGCCAGTTCATCTCAGCATGAACATGATAGAACTATAAGAGGAGAGGTCAGCTCCTCCAGCCAGCACAGAGAGGGACAGTCAAGCATCAAGCAGCAATTTATTGACATTAAGAGGAGGAGTGATCCTATTAAAATACGGCTGTACGATCATTTGCTGAACCTGGCTCCTACAAATCAGCAAAGACTCATGTCTGCCTTTGATGTAAGTGAAGGCAAGATGATCATGAGTCACTTCATGCCCACAACACTGCATCCTCAATCTACCTCGGATTACCTAAGAACCAACATGGAGGTGCTGGCCAAAGACATACACCCTATGGATAAGATTGAATTACATAAACAAACTGGTGAAATGGTGTATGCCTCCTTGGCAGGTGAGACATTGGAGAACTACAAATTGAAGAGCAGCCTTGATAATACAGCCTCTCAGCTGGAATTGGAGAGAGCATCATCACAAGCCAAGGACAACCGGATCAAGTCCTTGGAAGAGGTAATTATCGAAATAGGACATGATCCTAAAGATGTTAAGGGTATCCAAGAACTCCTGAAGATAAGGGATGCAGACATGGCGGCTTTAAGAAAGAAAATCAAGCTCCCAGCTACCATCCATCCACAAACAGATGAGGTTGCCCAGCAAAGGCAGGAAAAGGATACTACAGACCTGCTGGTATCCCTGTACAAGGAGCTGGTTCGAACTCAAGACCAGCTAGGACAATCAGAAGCTGCAAAGGCAGCACTACAAACAGCAATGAAGCAAAGAGAAGAGGGCCAACCCTCCCAGCCTCCTCCTGTGATAATTAATCTTGAGGAAGTCCCTCCAACAACTGCTCCTCCTCCTCAGCAAACGGGAACTACAGCACCATCTACAGCAACGACTACACCAACACCAGGACAGACTCCCAGTCTGGATATGCAGAAGCTACAAGCTGAGATCCAAATTCTTGAATCCCAAATGAAAGAGCTTGATGAAGTCAAGAAGACTTTGGCCAAGGTGAATGAAAAATTTGACAAAAGCAAGCAGAATGAAGCAACAAAGGAGAGAGAGATAAAAGCTCTAAAAAAGAGAATAGCTGAACTAGAAAAAGAGCTTGCACTAGAGAAGGTAACAGCAGAACTAAAGGCAGTCCTCTGGAGTAACATCGGTCGATCCATCACCAATCAGTGGCAGTACATTGAGACTATGGATGAGCAAATAGCACTCATCACCAAGGCAAACAAGGAAATACACAGAGCAAGAGCAAGCCTTGGCCACATGCCAGATGCTGCCAACAGAATGGTCAATGTTTTAAATAACAAAACTAGCTCTCAACTAGCTGCCATGGGAATTACTAACAGGACTGAAACAATCTCAGTAGTTAAACGAGTCCTGACACTAAGAAACCTAGTTGGAACACTGGAGAGGAGAACACAGGACATGCAGACTGAAATCAACAAATTCCTGGACAGATTCCTGGCATTACAGAACAGAGGCCTCCCCAGCATTTTAAGCAGTGTAGGAAGACTGCTCACCTTAGAAAATTACAACAAAAGGATTGATGCCTATGCGGTAGCACAAATTGCAAAACAGCCCAGTACTTCAGCAGACACAGGGCCAGCATCGGGGCAGAATCTGTATGATAGGGTGGATAATCTGTTTTTTATTATGAATGAAATTGATCATCTGTTTGATACACCACCGAATTTCTTTAAGTATACTGAGGCAGATGAGACTATGGGGGCAATCATAAGACACCAATTGCCCACACAGGAAGAGTGGAGGAATCTGACACAGGTAATCTTATCAGGTCCGAACCCGTGAGGTTGGTTTTTTCTCCAGCACATGAGCAGTCATACGCAGGCACAATTTTGATGAATAAAATCTACAGGGAAGAGGCAGAAGCTGAGCCAACTCAGCAGAGCTATTCTCTCACCACTGCAGCAGTCACAATCACAGGTGACAAACACAGCATACAACGCACAAGCCATAAAGTCGGGTTCTCCAACATTTAATCAAAATATCTCAACCGACTCAGCAGATCCCAAAGGCCAAAATATCTTCTGACAGAACATTAAAGCGCCTTTATTTTGTATTCAATGCTGTAATAAATTTCTGATAATAATATCTCAAAGTTGGTAAGAACATTAAGTCTGAGATAACTCAGGACTCAGATATTTTTGTAAACAATCGCAAGTATATATTGGCCCCTCACAGAAGTTTAAGGGGTTGTTGTAATTTTCCTTTGAAGAGCTCTCGCTTGCTGTAAGATTCTCAGAAAAATAATACAAAGGGAGAATGGAATTTCCAAAGCTTGGTGTACTTTGATGCGTTGTGGTGAATGGTGAATGTTGCAGGATTCCAGAGTGTTTCATAAAACAATAAGTTTTCTCAAATCTCTGTATTACATGTTTTCGAGTCTTTTGTTCTCTTTTATCGTTCAGATGTTTTACACTTAATAGCAAAGTAGAAGAATGGTTCCAGGACTTAATCCATGATTACCCTGAACTCAAACTGAGCTATTATCCATGTTTTCCTCAGATACAGTAACAGAAGTGTAATTCTTAGTTGCTGCACTTTGAAACTATATCTTTCGCTGTGATAGACATTCCCAGGGATTCAAGTTTGCCCCTGTGACATCTGTCTTTTCTCATAACCAGTTTGGTGGAAACAGTTAACAACGAGTGAAAATTCTTGAATGCTTTCATTGTTTGTCTTACCTGTTTCCTGTTATTAATCAAAATTTGTTCTATGAAGCATCCAAATGGCCCTGTAAGTTTCACCGGTTCATCTCAAAGTTTTCTAGACACCTACCGCTACAGACTCCATTGC